>JAQZBX010058782.1:0-17661 GCA_029593785.1 Cabassous unicinctus
TGGTGTCCGGACCTTTTCCCTGCACATCTGTTTCAGCTTCTGCTTCCTTTGGGTCTGGTGTTGGGGAGAGACCTTTGATTTTTCCTATACTGAATTAAAATTTTGGTGGGATATTCTGCCAGTTGGAGAAGGGGTTCGAGGGTCTCTCCTCATTCCCGTGATCCCGGATGTACTCCCAAATGAGTGGGATGGTGACTACTTTTTAAAAATGAAAGTTCTGAAGATGGAGAGTTGGACTAGAGGCAGCAGTAATTTCTTTCTTTCTCATGAGAAAGGGCACACACCTAGGCTAATGGAAGCAGACAAGTACACGTGATCAGTGTAAGAACAAAGATTATATAGTTCTCCTGATGTAATGTCCTATTTCTCTCCTTCCTCAACCTTACCTATTTCCCATTGGCTGGGAATTGTGGGCTTACAAACTTAGGTGTGAAAACTAACCCAATCTTAAGGCAAAAAGTGTAAGGGTAAGTTCTTAGTGTCTGAGTTCATCCCCTTTACTGATGTGGGTTTTTGGGGAAGTGACTCAAACAAGAATTTGGTATGGTTCAATAAGTGGGATGATGGAAAAGTTCTGAAAAGAAGCCACCTAGAACGTGGGAGGGTTAGATAAGTGGGAACAGGGAATTCAGTTTGAGAAGAGGCCACTCTTTATTCTATTTATCTCAGTGACTGATTGTTGTGTAGCAGCCATAGGCCATTATGGCCAGGAGGAACTTGTCCAACCTTGCAAAAAACATGAAAAAGTATATCTAAGTGATGCAGCCAGCATACATTTTGACTGAGACTTAAATCTTCAGTCTGTTCATATATTGATTGAACCCTGAATCTCAGCAAGAATTGCACCACCTACTCTCCAGTTCATTAGACTCACCTAGGTCAACAACAAAATGATGGACAATGCTTGTCCCCCAAAATAGAGTATATCTACAACTGCAAGCAAGACAGTTCCATCCATCTTCCACATGGGATCCAAACCCCTTCTCAATCAGAAACAAAGTGGGAATCACCATCAGAAAATCTTCGAATTTGAGAAATGAACAAATATAAAGAAAGAGTGCCACTATGGAATTGAGTAGACTTATGATTATTCTAGCAGTAGAACTTGTGTCATTGATACAAAGGCAGTAGCCACCACAGGTTCTGAAGGTAGAGGAAAGAATAGGTGTAATATGGGGGCATTTGGGGACATTGGAATTGTCCTGCATAACATTATAATGATGGATATCTTCCATTATACATTTTGTCAAAACCTGTAAAATTGTGTGGTGCAAAGTGTAAACTATAATGCAAACTATAGTCCAGGGTTAGTAGCATTTCTTCAATATGTGTTCACCAATTGTAGCAAATGTACCACATTAATGAAAGATGTTGTTAATGAGGGAAACTGTGGAACTGGAGGGGATGGGGTATATTTTGATGCCACATTTATGTACTCTAAAACTTCTTTTAAAAAAACTCAAAAAAAAAAAAAGCATTCACAGATATAGTAAGCATTATGACATCCATTCCCCTAAGGCAGTTAACAGATTTAATCAATACACGTAAAAAGCACAGCATGGGTCCATCCTCATAGTGAAGAATTGCTTATCCCTGATGATTAGATGAGGCTCATTTTCCTTCTGAATCTCAAAAGTCTTATTCTTTCTGCATATCTCAGACCCTATTCAACAGCCCTATTTCAGTTCCTCTGGATCCCTCCCAGCAATTGCAGACTGGAAACTGCTCTAGATTATGAAAAGAATAAAGAAAACCTGTGTCCAATGGAAATTAAAATGCCTTCCAAATGATGAGAGAAGGTGCTGCAACTTCAGAAATAGATCTAACCACAAAAGGCCAAAATGCACAATAAGGAAAATGGTTGTGTAAGAAAGGTGGAAATAAACTTTAAAGTTTATTAACTCAATGGAAGCAGAAAATTTTAAGTTTGAAAAACAATGGGAAGAACATTATATGCAATGATGATAGACTTTCACATTTCCCCCCAAATCTATACATACAAAAGTACTAAATGGCAAAGAGCAAAGTTGGGGGAAAAATATGCAGTTCTTTTTTTTTTTTTTTTTACTATTGTACAAATTCTATTTTATTTTTTATAATTATTATATTATAATTTTATAATTATTTTATTATTTTAAATTATTTTAAAGAAGCTTTGGATTACCTAAATGTTACATAAAAAATATAAGAGATTCCCATATGCTCCACTCCTTCCCCCTCCCAACATTCCCACATTAACAACCTCCTTCATTAGTGTGGTATATTTGTTACAATTGATGAACCCATATTGAAGCATTGCTACTAAATATGGACTACAGTTTACATTATAGTTCACACTTAGCCCCGCACTTTTTGGAAGTTATGACAAAATATACAATGGCCTGTATCTGTCATGGCTATGGTATACAAAAGCAAAACTTGCACAAACAATTTGCAATGGGGAAAGTAAATGATCAATGAACAGCATAATTATCTTCCCCTATAAAAGAATAATTGCTACGGTGCAGGGGGAGGAGGCTGCCACACATATTCTCTGTCACCATCATGGAAGCTAGTGCAAGTCTGTGCCCAGAACACTAAAAAACATTGTAAACTGGAAAATGGTTCCTTATCCCCACACCACAGTGCTAGAATTCAGGCCCCATCTCAAACTGGTCTTGTTCAGAACCATAACCACCTCAGGTCCCCGAGGGGTCAGGAGAACAGCCAGGGGTGTATAGCACCACACACAACATGGCCCAGTTCTCTTTTCTTGGACCTGTGAGTATATTCCAGAAGGTGCCCTGTGAGGCAGCAAGAAGGAGGCCCTGGCAGTACTCAGCTTGGCTGTTATGGCTTCCCCTGACCCTGAATCTTTAGCATTAGGGGGCTGACCCTCTCCAAACTGCCAAGTAGCTGCTAATGCTTTCAAATGAATTGACTACTATGCCCTCTCCTAAAATGGAAAGCTAATATGAAACTCATTAGTGCCCACACTATTTTAAAATGTGATTTTATGCAATAAATTTTTCTAGGGAGTGGGTCTCTCAGACCCTGAGCATTGTTTTGCAATGCCTTGAAAGAGGTGCTGCTGTGTGATTTTTGAATGATCTTGTATAAAACTCCAATCTTTCTAAAAAAAATGATTGTCTAGTAAATGTGGTATATCCCATTCCAGCCATTAAATAAAAATAACCTTTTTATGTGAATATCCAATGTATGAGTATATATCTCCTGAAATGCTATTGCAAGGAAATATCCACCTTCATTGGACTGGGTATTTCCCATCAATGCAGACACTTTCTTAAATATACCTATTAAATATACCCAATCTTAAAAGTTAAAGAGGTGCCCTCATTTCACTTCACATTCTGCTACTGCTAATTCCCCATTTCCCTATTCCCATTTAACTGCAAACACCTTGGACAGATATTCTTCTTTCCTGAAACTGCTTTATCCCTGCCATTCATTCTTCTAAATGGGTTTCCACTCCCATCTCTTAATAATCCACAATGAACCTTGATTTCCTGACCTAAATGAACAATTCTTTTTTTCCCCTTATTTTTAAAAAAGTTTTAGACTCTCTGACTCACCTGGATGGAACCTGTAAAAAGGTCTTTCTACAGAAGTATGATTTCCTGCTTTGGTGGTTGGTGATGAACTCTCTGACTCACCTGGATGGAACCTGTAAAAAGGTCTTTCTACAGAAGTATGAATTCTTGCTTTGGTGGTTGATGATGGAAAATGAAGCTCTATCTCCACACAACACAGCAGGAGAGAGTCAGTCATCAGTCCCCAAACCAGACTTAGGACCCCAAAAGAAACAACCATGTGCTGTCCAGCCCAAGGTTACACAAGGTAACAAACTGCAGCAGAGGAGATATTTACAGCTTCCTTATATCTGCTCTTTAGGTAATTTTCCCTCTTATTGTTCCAACACTGAATAATCATTTCCCTGGGGGACACTGATCTGGACAGAATGAAAGTTTTTCTTACTTATTCTGTGTTCTCCAAACACCAGGTTATGAGTCAGGTGAATCCATGTTTATTATTCCTTTTCCAAGAACTCTCCTGTTTTCCATACTTCTAACCTGGTAAAAATTTAATCAAACTTTGACTTAAAATTTTCTCCAAAAGTTAACACTGGGGGACCCTTCTTGACTGGGTCTCTTGGTTCTCCAAAGAACCAACATGGGCTGAGAATACAGGCATAGTATTTGTCATCAGAAAAGTACTATTCTCCTCTTCAACCAAGTGAAGGAGTGTGTTCAATTGACATAAAACCATAGATGTGGCACCTCTTCAGTTGATTATGCTTTCAAAAGCAATTAGTAATATTATTCTTGTAACACAACTTACATCCTGTAATTTATCCCTCCTCTATAAAATGATTGCTTAATACAAAAACATATTTAGAAATTTTTTAAAAAACATAACTTATGGTGAATGTCTCATTCAATTTCCTTCATATCCTTGAATGATGCTCAATTTACTTATTAATAGATCTATTATGATTTATTTTTGTAAAGACTAAAAAGAAATCTAATATTTATATATTTTATACTTTTTATTGTAGAAATAAATACAATTCAAAAAGTTGCTTTTTAACCACTTCAAAGTTTTCAATTTACTGGTAAGAAATACATTCACAATATTCCACTATCATCAACTTATATTACCTAACATTTTTGTCACCTCAAACAGAAAATCTGAAAACTGTAAGCAATAATTTCCTATTCCCCTTGTCTCAGTCTCTTGGTAAACTGTAATCTACTACCTCTCTATATATTAGTTTGCTTCCTCTAGGCATTTCATTTGAGCAGGATCATAGAGTATTTCTCTTTTCTGTCTTTATTTCACTGACATGATGTCTTCAAGGTTTATTCACGTAAGAGCATGTATCAGAATATTATTCCATTTTTTTACTTTAAAAATTGTATTGAAGTTTATAATTCATATGTGAACATACATAAAAAATAAATGTATAGTAAAAAGTTGTTAGCTTACAAAATAAACATGCATATCATCATACAGGGATCCCATCAACTTGCATTGTTGTGGAAAATTTTTTACAAATGATAAAAAGAGTTTCATCAAAATGATACTACTAACTATAGTCCATATCTAATATTTGGTGTATTTCCCCCAATCCCAATCTATTATTAACATCTTTTATTAGTATTATATATTCATTACAGTTCATAAGAAAACATTCTCATATTTTTTCTGTTAACCGCAGTCCATCTTCCACAACTGTATCTCTGTGTTATACAGTACCGTGTCTTATATATTCAAGTGTACAGTCAGTGGCTCTCATTTCCATTCCAGAGTTGTGATTTCATCACCTCAGTCAATTTTAGAACATTTTCAAAACTCCCAAAGGAAATATCTCATACCTTTCTATACCCCCCTAATGTTGAACCATAGAATTGATATAGTAACGTCTTTATCATTGCAGCAAAAATAGTACAATATTATGGTAAACTATCATTAAGTTACATTAGTTGTAATTTTCCTATGTATCACCCTATTCTTAATATTTTGTAACATAAGCACATCATTATATTTATACTATTAGCTGCAGCTAGAGGATAATCTAAGGAGTGTATAACTATGATTTCATGGTGGATGAAGAACTACATTCCTTTTTTCCCAAGCAATTTTATTGAGATGAAATTCACAAAGCATGAAAGTAACCGTCTTCTACTGAGATAATATTTGTTGAATGGAGGGACAAATAGATCGGTGGATGGTTAAATATACAGAAGAGTCTGGATCTGAAAAATACAACTTTGTTGAATTAATGAAAGACTTTCAGCTGGAAATGAACTACAAAATCATGGAATGAAAATTACAACACACCCTATTTTTAACACTGTTTAAGAATTTTACACTTATAGTCTCATTAAATTTTTTGACTCTTTGATGTGCCTACTATCATTTTTTCCTTTTTTATGGATGAGGAAGGAAGGACTTACAGAAATTAGGTAACTAGCTCAAAGTCACAGAGATAGTGAAGAGGCAAACACATGGTTCAAACCAAGTCTGCCTAAAGTGAAGACGTTCCCTTAAGCATCACATTGTATTCATCCCAGTGGAACATGATAATTATAATAATTAAACCTGAAATGATTCAGGAGAGGTTGTGAATTAAACTCCTGCTTCTGGACAGATGCTCCCCAAATAAGGAAATACCAGCCTCTGATTGATTCAGCCCCAAAATACACACACAAAAAATGGGTAAAGACCCTTACTGGACAAGTCACCTTCTATTGGCAATTCACAGTTTTCATATTTTAACATATCCTCTTCATCTCTGGGCATTTGCAATTTATTTGTCAAATTGCTTATTGGGAAATTAGCTTTCCTGAATATTTTTATTTCCCTTTCATTGACTGTTAGGGACAGTGAACATATTTTGACATTTATCAGTTATTCTTGCTATCTTAATCAATGGTTCACACCCTTTGATTATTTAACTTCTTGGCATGATTTATTCTTATTTACAACAACTTTTTTACATCTATATTGTTACACGTTGTAATATCAAATATGTTCTAAATATTTTCCTTAGTTTTTCATTTGTGGGCTCTTTTCATTATACTGTTTTTACATGCAAGTCTTCATGGGCTCAAGTCCATCATTGCTGTACTCGGTTTTATACCTTTGTATTTTTTTCATCTAAGTTTATGCTCAAAGAGTTCATCAATGCTTTCCTATAGAAGTCTTATGCAATTATTGATTGTTCCTCTAACTTCAGATTATATGGGAATTGGTGCTAAGTTTTGAATTTACTTTTATTTCCTTCCAACAAATGACCAATTGTGCAAACCCCATTTATTTTGAAATATATCCTATTCTTATAGATTTTGTAGCCACATTTGTTATCTTTTTAAAACAAACCATTTTATTGATACATATTAATAAAGCATGCAATTTATCCAAAGTGTACAATCAATGGTATTTGTTATAATCACATAGTTGTGTGTTCATCATTTCAATGATTATGAAAGCATTTTCAGTATTTCAATAATAATAATAAACAAAAAAAAACCCAGACAAACAGGAAAATTCCTCACCTCTCAATCTCTCTGTTTCCCCTGCTGTATATAGCTGCTATTTCTGGCTATTTTGCACAATTATTTATTTGTTTATTAAGCAGTTTTATTGAGATGTATTCACATACCTTATTATCTATCTAAAGTGTATAATCAAAGGCTTTGAGTTTAATCACAATATTGGACATTAATCTCAAAAATTTTAGAGCAATTTTACTACTCCAAAGAAAAATTCCACACACCTTAGCTTTCCTTCCTCAGCCCTATATAATCACTAATCAAATTTCATCTTTATACACAGATTTATATTTTATGTAAATTTAAAAATCTATTATGTATACCCTGTGTCTGGTTTCCTCCACTTAGTATAATGTGTTTTTTTTTTTTGTCTGATATTAACATTTTGTAGTATTAACCTACATATGTTCAGCTTCAAAGTAAAATGGTCTTATATATGCAATTTTACCCATATTCATATTTCACAAAATATATTTAGTTCATAGTAGAGCAATTATGCAGTATTTCTCCTTTTGTGTCTGGCTTGCTTCACTCAACATAATGTCCTCAAGGTTCATCTATGTTGTCATATGTTTCACAACTTCATATCTTCTTACAGCTGCATAATATTCCATTGTGTGTGTACTCCACAATTTGTTTATACATTTAAAATTTGATGGATACCTGGGTTGTTTCCAACTTAAAGCTCTGGTGTTAAAACTGCCATGAAAATTGGTTTGCAGGTGTCTGTTTGTGTCATTGCTCTCAGTTCTACTGGATATATACATAACAATGGTATTGCCAGGTCACATAGCAAGTCTACATTCAACCTATTAGGAACTTCAAAACAGACATCTACAGTGGCTATACCATTTTACATTCCTACCAAGAGTGAATAAGTGTCCCTATCTCTCCACATCCTCTCCCACATTTAGAGTTTTCCAAAAATTTAATAGCAGCCAGTCATAGAGTTGTGAAATGATATCTCATTGCAGTTTTGATTTGTATTTCCCTAATCACTGGTGATCTTGACTATTTTTTTCATGTGTTGCTCTGTCATTTGTATTTCTACTTTAGACTGTTGTCTATCCAAATCTTTTGTACTTTTTAAATCATAGTTTGTGTTTTTATTGTTAAGTTGTATGATCTCTTTATATATCATGCATATAAAACCCTTTTCAGATACGTGTTTGCCAAATATTTTCTCCCATTGAGTCAGCTGCTTTTTCACCCTTTTTTTAAACTTTTTTTATTTTTTAAAAGATACTTAGATTACATAAATGTTACACAAAAAATATAGGGATTCCCATACGCCCCACCTCCCATACCTCCCACAACCTCTGACATAAACATCCTTCATTAGTGTGACACATTAATTGCAATTGATAAATACCTCCTGGGGTTTTGCATTTAAGTATGGACCATAGTTCACATTGTAGACAACACTCCCTCTCCCACACAATTCTGCATGTTATGTGATGATATAAAATGGCCTATATCTGTCATTGCAATGTTACTCAGGCCAATTCCCAAATCCCAGAAAAGCCTCTGCTTTACCCACTCCTTGCCCCCAGAGCTTCCAGTGGCCACTGGCTCCATATCAATATTGTAATTTCTTCCATTGCTTGAGTCACAAAATGTCTATAGCAGAACACCAGTAAGTCCACTCTAGTCCATATCTCTTTCCCCCATCCTGAAGATTATGGGATCGTGATGTCCACTCCACCTCCAATTGAGAGGGAGCTTATATTTCATGGGGAAGATGGATGATATTATCCTGACTGCAGCTGCAGACTCTCTCCATTCCCTGGGATGACTGTTGTCCATCATCATCTCCCCTCCAGTTGTCCTGGGTGAATCCAGTGAACTGTAGAGTAGGAGTTGCTGCTCCACTGAGGTTCCAGGCCAGCTGGCACATGGACAGCCCAAAGACTAAGTCTCTGGACATACACCTACAAACTCCAGCACCAAGTAAAGGTTTGAATAGAAGGGACAGATGAGCCATGTGCAGGGAAGACATAGTTGAGTCCAACTCTGTCACTCTCAGGAGCACAAACTCCAAAGTAAGGCCCACTGGCAAGGCACCACAATGACATAGGAACTGGGTGTCTCCAGAGCCCTCAGGAGCCCCACTATTTGGGGTGATATCCACTTTGGAATTCTATGAGATCCTTCTGAGATGTGCATAAATGTTACCTCTGGGATAAACTCCCAACCCATTTTGAAGTCTCTTAGCCATATAAACTCATTTGTCTTAACCCTTTCCCCCCTTTTATTCAAGGTCTTTTTCCAGTTGCATTGCCAGTTGGTGCTTGGTAGTAATCCCTTGGTGCCATGGAGGCTCATCCCTGGGAGTCTTGACCCAAGCAGGGAGGAAGGTAATGCATTCATATGCTGAGTTTGGCTTAGAGAAAGGTAACATTTCAGCAACAAGTCGGGTATCAGGAGGCAACCCTTAGGCACACTATAACAATATGCTAAGTTTCAATTTCAAGAGCAAGGACTCATAAGACTAGTCATCAATATCAGGACCCACCAATGCATCATCTTCCTTCACCAGTCACTGCCCCTGCACTTGGGGAACTGTTGCTGCTCCCTTAGAGAATGTGGCAGAGCTCTCCAGGACGGTATTCAGTATTCTCTCATTTATTGAGTGATTCTCCATCCACTGTGACAATGCCCCGGGAGCATTTGAACACTTTTATATACCTTATATTTATGCTCAGGTGAACTTTCTCCCATGCAAAACCCCATCCCTGACACCCCACACCAGTTATCCTTCCCCACCCCAGTTGTAACCCTTCTGTGATTCAAAGCTTCTTCAAAGATGAAGCCATTACAATAGCTGAATACAATTAATAGGAAAATGAAATAACAATAAATTTAAATGTAAGAGATAAAATACATAAAAAAAAATTTTTAAAAAACTAAAATAAAATAAAATTAAAAGATTGACCTTTTGCCTTTCATCACTGCAATATCTGCTGTCCAGTCTGTACTGTGGCATCTTCCTCCTCTCATTCCCCAGTGACTCATTGTTTTTCATTTCATTTTCAAAGAAGTTTTAGGTCACAGCAAAGTCACATACAGAATACAGGAGACTCTCATATACCCATCATCCTCACCCTTTCCTCCCCCCCATATTAATACCTTTTTATATGTGGATGGTAACATTGTTGTAACTGATATACAAATAGTGAAACATAGCTACTAAACATTGTCAATGGTTTACATTACGGTTTACCTTTTAGACAGTATACTTTTATAAATTTTGATGATATTTACCATGTCCTCTGTCCATCACTGCATGGTAATGAATAACAATTCCACTGACCACTAAATGCCCCCTGTTTAATCTGTTCTATTCCTCCCACCCGATCCCCCCCCCCACCCCAGAGCCCATGAGGAACCCCTGGTTTGACTCATTGGATGACAAGAATCAAAGTTACATGCAACAAGGGATCTTAAGACACTGGTTTGTCCTCCCCTATTAGGAATGGCCCTTGCTCTTGAAAGACTACCAGCTGTCTATTTCTGAACAAATCAGTCCTTCCAAAGATGAGAGTCCAAATCCTTCCCGCTCATTATGTGGGTCTCCACCCAGTGATACAACACATTATGACAGAATGAACACTCACACACTCCCTAGAAGCCTACTCCAGGTGTGCCCTGTCCCGAATGCCCCCAAACCAACACTCTAAACCAGTGACCCTTCCTTGTCATATTACCAAAACAGCATTAGCACCTCTGTACTTTCAACTTCATACTCACAAATCCCCAGTGTTCAACTTGTCCCTCTCCCAAACCTACCCCCAGTATCGTGGACCTTCTAAGCCACCTTTCCCAATCTACCCACCTGTCAACCCTGCACCACCCAACACAATAATATCACTACCCTCCTGTCCTATCCCTTCAATATGCAACTACACTCTATCACTTTATCATAGATTACATCCTTACGGGTGAAGGTTCACAAACTTCTCTGCTTTTTCTATTTCTTGTAAACTTATCTTACAGACAACACCTCTCTGAGACTGCTCAGTTTCCTTAATTCATATCAGTGAGGTCATGTACTGTTTATTCTTCAAAGCCTGGCTTGCTTCACTCAACATAAGGTCTTCAAGATTCATCCATGTTATCCCGTGTGTTAGCACTTTATTCCTTCTTACAGCTAAGTAATATTCCATTGTATGTATGTACCACATGCTGTTTGCCCATTCATCTATTGATGGACACCTGGGTTTATTCCAACTTTTGACAATTGTGAACAATGCCTCTATGGACATTTGTGTACATATATCGGTTTGTGTCTTAGCTTTCAATTCTTCAGGGTATAAACCTAGCAGTGGAATCACTGGATCATATGGAAGTTCCATAGTTAGTTTTTGGATGAATCACCAAACTGTCCTCCGTAGTGGCTGGACCATTCTACAATCCCAACAGCAGTGGATGAGGGTTCCCACTCCTCCACATCCTCTCCAACACTTACAGTCTGCTGTTTTCTTAATAGCTGCCATTCTGATGGGTGTAAGATGGTATCTCATTGTAGTTTTGATTTGCATTTCCCTAATAGCTAGAGATGTTGAGCATCTTTTCATGTGCTTTTTAGCCATTTGTATTTCTTCCTTGGAGAAGTGTTGTTTCAGGGCACTTGCTGACTTTTTAAATGGGATGCTTGTCTTTTTATTTTCGAGGTGTAGGATTTCTTTATACATGCAGGATATTAGGATCCTATCAGATATATGGTTGCCAATTATTTTTTCCCATTGGGTAGGCTGCCTTTTACTTTCTTTGAGGTGCAGAAGTTTTTAATTTTGAGGAGATTCCATTTATCTATTTTTTCTTTTGCTGCTCATGTTTTGGGTGTGAAGTTCATGAAAACATTTCCTATTATAAGGTGCTGTATTTGCTTCCCTACATTATCATCCAAGGTCTTTATGGTCTTGGCTCTTATATTTAGATCTTTGATCCATCTTGAGTTGATTTTTGTGTAAGATGTAAGATGGTGTTCCTCTCTCATTCTTTTGGTTATGGATATCCAGTTCTCCAAGCACCATTTATTGAAGAGGCCATTCTCTCCCAACTGAGTGAGCTTGGTGGTCTTGTCGAAATCAGATGACCGTATATGCGAGGATCTATATTGGAACTCTCAATTCAGTTCCATTCATCAGTATGTCTATTCTTGTGCCAATACCATGCAGTTTTGACCACTGTAGCTTTGCAGTTTGTTTTAAAGTCAGGTAGTGTGATACCTTCAATTTCATTTGTCTTTTTCAATATGGCTTTGGCAATTTGGGGCCCCCTACCATTCCAAATAAATTTTGTAGTTAGTTTTTCCAATTCATTAAAAAATATAGTGTTGATTTTTATTGGGATTGCATTAAATCTGTAGATTAGTTTGGGTAGGATAGACATCTTGATGTTTAGTCTTCCTATTCATTAACAGGGAATATTCTTCCATTTACTTAAGTCTTCCTTGATTTCCTTTAACTGTGTCATGTAGTTTTCTGTATATAAGTCCTTTATATCTTTAGTAAAATTTATTCCTATGTATTTGATTCTTTTAGTTACTGTTGTAACTGATAATTTTTTCTTGATTTCCTCCTCAGATTGCTCATTATTGGTGTACAGAAATGCTACTGATTTTTGAGCATTGATCTTGTAGCCTGAGACTTTACTGAACTCCTTTATAAGTTCTAGAAGCTTTGTTGTAGATTTCTCAGGGCTTTCTAAGTATAGGATCATGTCATCTGCAAATAGTGAAATTTTCACTTCTTCCTTTCAAATTTGGATGCCTTTTATACCTTTTATTTTCTCAGTGTTTAAACAAGCATTTCTGAGACAATGTTAAATAGGAGTGATGAGAGTGATCATCCTGTTCTTTTTCCCAATCTCAGAGGAAAATCTTTTAGGACTTCACTATTGAAGATGTTAGCTGTGGGTTTTTCATATATACCCTTTATCATGTTCAGAAAGTCTCCTTCTATTTCTATCTTTTGTGGTGTTTTTATCAGGAAAGAGTGCTGTATTTTTTTGAAGGCTTTTTCTGCATCTATAGAGATGATCATGTGATTTTGTTTCTTTCAATCTGTTTATATGGTGTTTTACATTGATTTATTTTCTTATGTTGAACTATCCTTGCATACTTGGGTTGAAAGACACTTGGTCATGGTGTATAATTCATTGATATGCTGTTGAATGTGATTAGCCAGTATTTTATTGAGGATTTTAACATCTGGGTTCTTTAGAGAGATTGGTATGTAATTTTTCTTTCTTCTGGCATCTTTGTTTGGCTTTGGTAATAGGGTAATGTTGTCATCATAGAATGAGTTTGGCAATGTTCTTTCTACTTCTATTTTTTGGAAGAGCTTAAGCAGGATTGATGTTAGCTCTTTCCGGAATGTTTGGTAGAGTTCACCTGTGAAGCCTTCTTGTCCTGGGCTCTTCATAGTTGGGAGGTTTTTGATTACTTGTAATTGAACTGTTGAGTTCATCAGTTTCTTCTATTGTCAATGTAGACTACTTGTGAGTTTCTAGGAATTTGTCCATTTCCTCTAGATTATCATTCTTGTTGGCATAACATTTTCCAAATATCCTCTTATGATACTCTTTATTTCTGTGGGGTCAGTGGTGATATCCCCTTCCTCATTCCTTATTTTGTGTATTTACATCTGCCCCCACCCCTGCCTTTTTCTTTGTTAGTCTGGCTATGGGTTTGTCAATTTTATTAATCTTCTCCATGAACCAGCTTTTGGTTTTGTTTATTTTTTCTAGTGCTTTCTTATTTTCTATTTCATTTAGTTCTGCTATAATCTTTGTTATTTCCTTCATTCTACTTCGTTTGGACTTAGTTTGTTGTTGTTTTTCCAATTCCTCCAGGTGTGCTCATAGGACTTCAGTTTTAGGTCTTTCTTCTTTTTTGATATATGTATTTATGGCTCTGAATCTCCCTCTGTCTAATGATGATAATGGTGTATTAAATTCCCCCCACTATAATTGTAGAGACATTTATGTCTCCACTTAGTCTTTCCAAAATCCCATCTGCTGTAGACCTCTGAAACTTACGGAACCATTTAACTGCTTCCAATACACAAATGGAAAGACAAAGGATAAACATTTTCATTATCAGAAGGAGAAATTGGGATGTTAAACATGAGTCATAGATCCTCAACAGTTCAGCAAACCTTCAGGTCATTCTCCATTTGATTTCAAAGTCTGAGAGTCATTTTTTTTTTTTTAAGATTTATTTATTTATTTATTTATCCCCCCCTTGCTGCTTGTGTTTTTTACTGTGTCCATTTGCTGTGTGTTTCTTCTGTGTCTGCTTATCTCCCCCTTGCTGTGAGGTCCTGCTGCATCAGCCCACCGTGCCACATGGGCCGGCCTGCTCTCACAAGGAGGCCCCGGGAAGTGAATCCGGGGCCTCCCACATGGTAAACGGGGGCTCTATCGATTGAGCCACACCCGCTTTCTGCTGTGAGGTCTTGCTGCATCAGCCTACCACGCCGCACGGGCTGGCTGGCCTGCCCTCACAAGGAGGCCCCAGGAAGCGAACCCAGGGCCTCCCATATGGTAAACGGGAGCTCTATCCATTGAGCCACACCTGCTTCCCTGAGAGTCATTCTTAAGATGATGGTTTCTTCTTTTTGGGGCTACATCAGGATCCACCCTTTCCACAGGCTGCCCTATGGCCATTTTCTTGGTTCTACCCTCATCAAGCAACTTGGTATCAACCAAGCTCTAGACCTCACCCTCCAAGAGTGTTGGGGTGATTTCCACAACTTACCCAATCTTTGGGTTAGAGTATTAGCCCCCTAGTATAGTGAGGTGAAGACAAACATTCCCCCTAACCTTTCGCATACAGATTCAACCCTCTCAGAGCAACGAGTTGACCACCTGGCCTTCCCTAACCTTTGGCATACAGGTTCAACCCTCTAAGAGCAATGGGTTGACCACTTGGCCTTCCTTAATCCATGGAGGACAGGTACACCCCTCTCAGACCTATGGGGGTTTTCACCTTAACTGCCCTAATCTTTGAGGAAGGTGCTTCATGCTTTCTGCACCCTGGGGTGGCAAAACTCTCCTAGAACATCAGGTGGGGACAGCCACCCTCTTAAACTGCTGGGGCAAACCCACCCTCTCTGTACACATGGGTGGGGCTCCTCTCTTGGCCCAAGGAGATATCTTAATTCCAGATCTCTGCTTCCATGATTTTCTTCTTAAAGATGTTTCTCCTTCAATCTCTCCTTTCCATGTCCTTTTTTGTCCAAGCTGACAGTGGTTTTGTTCATACACCACTCTCAAAAACATTGTTGGTTTAGCATGCAGGAAGCAGGGGTCTAAGCCATCAGACAGTAAGACTTTCCACAAGTCTTTCTGAGATAACTGTATCTTCAATTCTGATTTACAAGTTCCAGGTTTAGCTAAGTCTTCAAATGGGTCACTTTCATTTGGGAACTTGATTTCCAGAAACATGGAAGTTCCAGAATCAGTTTCTGTTTTCATTGTGCACAAAATTTCAGTCCTTGGTGTATTTCGTTCATTTAGTATTTTGCTATAAGCTGCAATGAGAAGTCAAGCCACATTCTCTGAGTTTACCTTGGAAAATTCTTCAGCTAAATGCTCTGGTTCGCCATTTTCAAATTCTGTCTTCCATATAACACCAGGAGTTAATCTTGCTAAGTTTCTGCAACTTTAAAACTTGGATCACCTTTCCTCCAGTTTCAAATAACAGTTTCATCATTTACTTCTAAGGCATCATAGAAAGTTTCTTTAGTGTTCATACTGCTATCAACAGTCTCTTCAAAGTGATCTAGGCCTTTTCCATCAAGCATTTCACAATTACTCTAAAAAATACCCCTTTCCCATTTATAAAACTGTTCTAACATTTTGGTAATTGCAAAAGCACTTCCCCACTCCTCAGTACCAAATTCTGTATTAGTCAGCCAAGGGGGGTGCTGATGCAAAATACCAGAAATCGGTTGGTTTTTATAAAGGGTATTTATTTGGGGTAGAAGTCCACAGTTACCAGGCCATAAAGCATAAGTTTCTTCCCTCACCAAAGTCCATTGCTACGTGTGGAAGCAAGACAGCTGCTGACGTTTGCCAGGGTTCAGGCTTCTTGGGTTCCTCTCTTCCTGGGGCTGTGTTTCTCTCCAGGCCTAGCTTCTCTGTTTCCTCCACAATGTCAGCTGTAGACTATGAGGCTCTCTAGGCTTGGCTTCACTCCACAAGGCCAGCTGTAGACTATCAGGCTAATGGTGTGTCTCTATCCTGGGGCCTTCTCTCCTTCCTCACAACCAAGCTCTCTTACTCCCCAGGGCTCCAGTTCAAGTCTTCAACATCAAAATCTGCCTCCTCTGTCCTTTGCCTTGCCTTTTATATTTGATTTCCACCCCACCAAGGTGTGGGGCTCAATGCCCTACTGACTTGGTCCAGTTAACACCCTAATCATAACTTAATTATGCCCAGATTAGCAGACCAGTTTACAGGCATAATCCAATATCTATTTTTGGAATTCATAATTACATCAAACTGCCAAACTGCAACAGAATCCGAATAGAGAAAAATATATAGAATGATTTAAAAGGCCAGAATGATGAGGAGAGAGAGGAAGAGAAAAGAAAGGACAGAAAGAAAAAAGTTAATAAAAATAGAAAGAAAAAGAAAGCAGAATAGACAAGATAGAAATCGAAACCAGTAAAGGTGAGGACTAATAAAAAAAAGTGGAATGTAAGAACCACAACAGAAAGCTGAAGATAGAAAAATGAAGGAAGGAAAAGAGATAGCGTTAGTAGACAAAATCAGTATACACAGAAAATGGGAAATCAAGGAAGAGGAAGCACAGCAAAGAAGAAACGAGCTAGCAGCCACTAATTTTTTAAAAAGGCGGAGGGGGAGGAAAGAGGAAAGAAAAACAAGAAACAAAACAAAACAAAACAAACAAGCAAAAAGAGTAACAATAAAACCCCCAAACAAACACACTAGCAAGCAGTCAAACAAAGCTAAGGAAGAACAGCGTTCCTTCTCAGACCCTTGTGGAGCCTCTCAGGCTGCCTGTGTTCATCAATCAATTACCCTGCAGGCTTCTCTCTGAAGGTTTTGAGGTGTGTTTTAGCGAGAAAACTATGTTAATTTTTTTAAGTAAGCTTTGTTTTTGGAAAAATAATGGGCCCAAAAAAAGCTAGTACAAAAATTATGGCTATGTTTCCCTGATGTATGGTATCAGCTGGATGTTAGATATCCCGGTGGATCTCTACTCTTAGAGTAGCCAGTAATCGAAATAGGGACCTCATATATTCAAGGCAGAAATTCATCTACTGAGCTACCTTTCTAATTGTGTCATTTAGCTCTTCAGAAATTTATTCAGTCACTTTCTCCTGGGCAGGTTTTACTCTCCTAAGGCAGCAAAATTCTGCAGGCTGTGTGAGCAGATTCCCCCCTCCCCTCTCCTGGTCAGGTTGAGTTCCCTTTTGAAATTCAAATGAGACCATAATGACTGAGTACACCACCCCAGGAAAATGATTTTCAAGCCTCTTCTAGACCACCCCCTCCTCCCAGGGGACCACAAAAAGGCTCTTGGAAACATTAAGTGCTTCCCACTGCCTGACTCCCTTAGGGGAGTTGA
>JAQZBX010058783.1:0-17663 GCA_029593785.1 Cabassous unicinctus
TAGGGGGATGTGATGGTGGGTGTGATGGTGGGTGTGATATGGGCGGTGCTACTCCTTCAGGCTTTGCTCATGAGTTGGCTGGGCAGGCAGGACTTGTATGTTAGTGAACTGTGAGCTGTAACCAAAGATATTGTTTCCTTGTCCTTCAAAGAGCCCAGCTTGATCACCTGGACAAGGAGGTACCTCCTTCTAAGGAGTATTTGGGATTGTCACAGTGACCAGGGTATGAGGTAGGGGTGCTACCAGCATTTGGGGGCCTGGGGGTGGAAAATGAGCAATTCCTTACCCCAAATGCCAATGGTGCCACCCCCTTTGAGAACCACGGGAACATTTTGCTATGGCCGGTGCCCTAGACTCACCTTCTCCCGGACTTTGTATATTGGCGGTAGTTTCCCCTCCACTTGATGAATCAGATGTGGAATATGGGGCTCCTTTAGCGTAGCACTTGTGATGGATTCTGGTGTCTTTTGTGTTAGTCCAATGTGAGGGAACTGGAAAAACAGCACACGCCTTGATTAAAACCAGACACATCTGAATCTATGAGCCAAGTATCAGGGCTTCCTCTGTAAAGTGATTAAAATGCAATTTGGGTGCTTCTGGCATGCTATGGAAATGGCATAATTTTTGTAATTTTAAAGTATTCTTTCCAAGACAAAAAATATTGTCATGGCCCTGAGCCTTCACTGCCGGCTGTTTCAAGTTACAGGGGCCACCCCTGCTGTGCCGGAGCCTGGAAATGTTTCCGCAGCCTGGCAAGGCGGCACGGCCCTCTGAGAGTGAGCTGACAGTATCCTGAGGAGACGGAGCCGTGCTGAGACCCTCCCCCTGGAATCCAGCCCAGGCCCACAGGGGTGAGCCCCTCAGGCAAGGAGGGTGTGGCGTGGACCCTCAGATGCGGGAAGGCAGGAGTTACCGGCGAATATGTGCGTTGAGGGAGGAACCCGTCTAGTTGGGAAAAGGGGGGCTTAAAGGAGACAAAGGGAAAGTGAGGGAAGGAAGGAAATTTGAGTGTGCTCTTGGGATGAAGCCCGGGAAGGGGCGGGAAAGGAAGCAGAACTGGCAGGGGAGGGACTGAGCCGAGACGGCGTCCTAGGGGACCTCTGGAACGAGGGTGGGCCTTGGTGCCCCTAATCCATCAGTTATTGAAGGTGGGCTGCCCCCGGAAGAGGGTGCGAGGTTGGGTGAGGCAACTGTGCACCCAAGGAAGCCCTAAGCCCTTCATCCCTGAGAGGAAAATGGGTAGAAGCTAAAACACAAACAAAAGACAGTGGCCGTAGAGAAAACTCCCCGCGGGAAGGCAGCATAACGCGGCAGCGGCCACAGGCTATCCATTCGGACGTTCTGGGTCCATCCCATTCTCTCCCCTACAAGACGAGCCTTATGCAAGAGGCTGAACTTTTCCAAGCCTTGGTTTCCTTGTCTGTAAAATGGAAAAGATAAAACCTAATTGATAAGGGTAGATTTGGTTCAAAGAGATTGTGCAGGCACTCCAGAAACGCTCACTATCTGCTGGCAGCTCAGAGTGGTCAGCCTCTCCCCAAAGCCAGCCCACTGCCTCAGGCCAGGCCCCGTTCCTTCTCCTTTGGAGTGGACTGGCGTCAGACAATGCTGCTGTTCTCCCTCTAGTCCTCCTCAAGTCACACCACAACTTTATATTGGGGGGGCATTTGTTTAATGTCTGTGCACAAGAGTGTTTAGTATGTTGCCATTTCTGTAAAAAAGTGGGGAGAGAGATGCTTGGGCTGGAGGCCTCTGCAGCAGGGGCGGGTGGCACGTGGGAGCTCTTTAAGACAGTGCTGAACAGAAAGCAAGCAGGAAAGAAGCAGAATGAGATATAGACCAGCTCCATTTATGAAACAAAGTAATCCTTGCTCACTAAACAACGATACGTCGTTTACAAGAACACATCCAAACAGAAGAATTCCCATGAAACACATCTGCATGGCTGCCTGGGGGCTGAAGAGGGGGGGAACGGAGAATGGGGCTCAAAGGCAGAGGGGCAGCCGCACAGAGCGACCTGCCTTCAAGCTGGACTCTCGGGAAGGGTTCACAGGAAACCCGGAACAGGGCTGCTCTCCGAGGAGGGGGATCTGGAAGAAGCAGACTTTCTGTTCATCATCTATCTTTTTTCCCAGTTAAATGTTTCTTAACTAAATCTGGGTATTACATTGTCTTTTCCACAACAAAAATAATTGCATTTTGTTTCTGATTAGAGTTGTAATACATGCTCATGGTTTAAAAATAATTCAAACCATATAGACAAACATAAGGAAGTAAAATTCCCCTGAAATCCTAGCACCCTCTCCCATTAACTCTTTGGTGACCATCCTTTTCCTACATTCCTATTTATACCCACATACGTAATTTTTGCATACATGGGATCATATTATTTTAAAATGTGCTTTAAAAATATTTTTAAATTATTTTTTATTTTAATTATTTTTTAAATTGCCTTTTTGTTTAACAGTAACTTTTAGTTACTTTCTCTCTACCCTTCTTGTTACTCCTCACTGCTACCCCAGATAACAATATTCACAAGTGAGAGCTTTAATAATCATCTACAAACACGTAGACAGGCAAAGGAGCTTTATATTGCTTTACAAAAACTGGATCATATTATACGTACTGCTTTGCATCTTGCTTTTCTTACTTAGCAACAAATCCTAGAGATTTTTTTTAGGACAACCTATATATTTATAATTCATCCGTATTATATATTTTTAAGGTTTTACTAATAATTTTAAAAGAGAAATGTAAGATAACACAGTGGGTTTCCAGTCTAACAGCCTTTCCTCTCCTCCTTCCTCCAGCACTCCTCTCTGGGATGCTGAGGAAAGTGAGGCCCACTGGGGGACGGGGAGGGGAAGGACGTTCCAGCATCAGAAAAATCCTCTCACCAGCTACGCGGCAATTGACTTGAGCTCATCTGTATTTTGCAAGTCTGTGAATTAAATCACTGTTAAAAAAAAAAAAAAAAAAAAAAAAAAAACAGCTCTAGCATTTTAATTTCGCTCTTTTAAAATATAAAGTAATGGCTATAACATGATAGCTGTGAAATAAACCCTTCTGTTAGATTTTATAACCATGAAATACAGCTTTTTAACTAGTTGGTGGTTTTTGCTGCATTCACTCACTCAGTGGCTGAAATATTAAATAGGCAGGTGGTAGTGTGTAGAAAAAAGCCTTCCCTACCCAGCAACAACCAGCAAGGTCAACCCCAAGATGACCGTCACCTCTAAAGTGGCAATTACTGTCCTCCCAAATGGGCAGCTGCTGACTCCAAGCCAACACTTTCTCTAATTTCCCCAACTAGTCTGCAAGGTACTCTGGGAAACTTCATGCTCAGCACTATTCTTTTTATGCTCTTAAATGTAGGCAGCAGAAAGGGTCTAAGGCAATGCCTCAAATCGAGCTTTGAGGGACCTTCCCCGTCCACCTAAAACCCGGGCACTGGGCGACATTCTTGGGATCTCAGTGAAAGGATGCTGGGTACCTCTGAAATGTGCACCTCCCTTTCTTCCTTATTTGTTTGGGGTGGCAATGTGGCTGGTTTGCTAACACTTCCCCAGACTCCCTTGCAGCTAAGTTGGCTACCAGACGGTGGAGATGAAAGCAGAAATCTATGGGGTGGGGTTTCCAGGAAAGCTATTGTTTTCCCAATAAAAATGGGCAGATACGTAGCTGGCAGATGCCTTCTGTCCTTTTGTCCTTTTACCTTCCTCTTGTTTTCCTGCCTGGGTTGTGGATTCACTGTCTAGAGATGGACTAGCCTCATATCAAGGATGACAGAGCAGAAAGATTAAAAGAACCTGGGTCTCTTGGGAAGCGGCTGTGGCTCAATTGGTTGGGCTCCCGTTTACCATATGGGAGGCCCCAGGTTCGATCCCCGGGACCTCCTGGTGAAGGAGCTCCCGTGGCGCGGTGAGCTAGCACAACAAAGGGAGACAAGCAGACACAAAAAAACGCACAGCAAGATGGACACAGGGAGCACAAGCAGCAAGAGGGGGATAAATTAAAAAAACAAACAAAAAAAAAACCTGGGTCTCTGATGATTCCCTTGAGCAGCCCTGAACTACCTACTTCTGGATTTATTGTTTCTTGAGAAATGTTAACCTTTATCTGCTTAAGACATTGTAGTCAGCTTTTCATAATATTCAATCAAACAAAATCCTAACTGATATTATTTCGATAAAGGAGAAGCTATTTTGTTTAGTTGGAGAAACATATTTTCTCTTCATGGTCAATTAAGAGTTATGTAGTTGACCCTATTTTCCATTTTACTTTGGCTGTCAAGGAACTCAGAGTCAAATCTGATGCCCAAATGGCCACTGCATAAGCCATTAGGGCCTATATATCAATTTTATATATTTTCCCAGTCTTGGCCTCTTATTCTAAGTATATTTAAATTTAGTTCTGAATTTTTATTTCATTTATATTTTATATATTATTGTGTATGTTTTCCATACATAACTTTAATCGTCTTGTTAGTCCCCGCGGTAACCCTCTGATTTTGGTATGTTATTGCTACCATTTTACAGATAAGGAAACTGAGCTATGGAAAGACCAACTGCTTAGCCAAGGTCATGCCCAGGTGGGTAAAGCCTTTAGACACAAAATTGCTAGTTCTCCTCCATTTTTACTTTTTATTTTAATCAAACAAAAAAAAAATTTAACCATTATCTATGTTATTGCCTTAATTTTCCCCAGCGTCTTTCACGGTGGGTATGTGCAGGTGACAGGCTACTGCTGTGAGGCTTCGTGACGTTCCTTTTGTGAAGGAATAAGAGAAATTAGAAATGAAAAAAGACCTGTCAACACGTAAAATATACATACTAGAGACCAAACAAGAGAAGCACCTGGGCACAACACGGCCAAGACCTCACACTTAGGGGCGACACAAATGCTTCTTGAAGATGCTAGACTAGTGGTGGCTCCCGCTGGGCTTTGTGAGTGGTATCAAAAGGAAGGGGTCTGGGGAAGCATTTAAACGATTGATCAAGATGGGTGAATGCTGCATTGCTGGACTCTTCCCACACCGCAGCGTGTGGGGCTAAGGTAATCAGATCGTGAGCCAACAAGAATTTTTTTAGCGGTTTCTAAAAGGATATTAATTCATGCAACAAACATTTATTGAACACTATCTGTGTGCCAGATCCTGTCCTAGGCGCTTGAATACATCACTGAGTAAAACAGATGAAGATCTCAGGCCCCCTAAGTCTAAATTCTAGCAGGGAGAGACAAACAATAAACTTGCTAAGTTATCCAGCATCTTAGAAAATAAACATTATGGAAAAAAGAAGTAGAACAGGCAGCAATTACCACCTGGTGGGCTTCACAAGGTGCCGATGTGTTGAGCATTTTACACATGGGATTTCATTTACTCCTCCCGAGAACCCTAGGAGAGTCCCATTTTGCAGATGAAGGAACTGAAGCCAAGCGAAAAAATTGCCTAAGGTCATGCACAGTACACAGCAGAAGCAGGATTTGAACTCAGCTCTGGGCCCTTGAGCACACCTAGGTGGCATGAGGAAGGTCATGGTGGCCACCAGCTTTCTTACCCATCTTCCGTCCTTGTCTAGGGGCGGGTTGAAGTGTCTTCCCTTGGGCATTCTCTCCGGGAAGCTGAAGGTTGCTGAGGTTAGCTCCCTTACCTCTCCGAGGCCTCATCTGGGAAGCATCTCCTTCTCCTTGTTCCTGATGGTTCATTCTCAGCCTTCTACCAGGAGGGGAAGCCGGGCGGTGTCCACTGTTGTCATAGAATCAGAGCTCGCCCATCACAATGGGCAGAGCAGTGCCAGTCTCCTGGGTCCCCTGAGGATGACGTCCTTGGGTCCCTGCAGCGGCTGCTCCCCACATATGAGGCAGAGAGCCCCCAAGTCCCAGCTGAGGAAAGATCAAGTCAGACGGGTGAGGACAAGATAGCCTGGGGGTAATGGTAAGCCTCTCACACCCTCTAAATCTCTGAACCAGCCATATTAGAGTTGGATGTCCCCACGGTAACCATCTGTCCTAGGCTCTCAGTTTTCAGATGAGTAAGTTACATCCCAACTGGGGAATGACCTTATCCGCGTCAGGGCTCTGCCAAGCCCCGGACCCAAGCCCCCACAGTGCGCCTTCCAGAGATACCTTGGCGTCCCCACCCAGACTCAATGGCAGAGGGACCCACTCACCAAAGCTCTCCCCTGACACGACTGGGGCATGTCTACAAGGATGCACACGTGTAGACAAAGAAGTAACATTCATAAATAATTATTCAATGCCAGGCGCTGTGCTAAGCTAAATACTTTCACATGTTTTATTTCATTTATTCAGCATTTACAAATGAGGAAACTAGACTCAGGAAGGATCCACAGCCAATTGACGGAGAACTGAAGGCAAGCTAAGGTCATATGGCCGCTCCAGGCCCACGAGCCTCCCCAAGGCTGCAGACGCTGCTCCTAACTTTTCATCTCTCTCCAGGGCTGGGTAAACAAGGCCCTCTTCTACTCAGTGATGTGCTTTCCGCTTCTCTTTCTTTACACTTTCTAAATGTCCTGTCTTGCCTTTCCTCCTATTCCATGTGAGATTAGGATGAACAACTATTGGAGAATCTGTCAGCCTCTTTCTTTTGCTAAGAAGTTGTGTCCCCAACGTCTTCCTTCCCCAATCATTTATCTAAGTGCTCCAACAAGAGCTGACATGTTAATATGATGGAACCTTATTCTTTGCCACCACTGAAGGTCCAGAGGCAGACATCTGGATGATGCCTGAGGTGCAGCAGCCCTTTTGCAACCATGAGGCCAAAAGTCACATAGTAGGAATAGAGGAGGAAAAGCGGGCAGGCAGCCTCCCTTGATTTTGGGGAGCTACTGTACCATATTTTTCTGCTATGGAAGAAAAATAAACCCCTCCTGAATTTCTGCTACGGCAGACAAACACAATCCAACTGATACAGTGTATCTTCAACATCAGGAGATATTGCTGACCACTCTCCAAAGTGGTGGTGTAAATTTACACTCAAAGCAGTAGAGCAAGAGATTCCCATTGGTCTGCAAGTTTGCCAAGATTTTTTGGTATATTGGTTCGGATTGTTTGGCTGGGACAGGAAATGCAGAATAACAGTGGCTTAAACATGATAAGTACTTATTCTCTCTGTGTAAACAAAGTCCCGTAGGGGGCAGTGCAGGTTGGCTGGGGCAGCTCCACTGCACAGGCTCCTCGGAGATGAGGCTCCTTCCCACCTCTCACGACTCTGCCAACCCCAGAGTACATCTGCATCCTTGTGGCCCAAGAGGTGACATCTGCGTTCCAGGCAGTAGTGCGGAAGAAGGGGGAAAGAGAGGAAAGGGTGGGGCCCAACATATTATTATTTTGGACCTCAAGTGCACAGAATTGGATTAATCCCAACCATTTGCTCACATGCCCCTGTCACTGGCTCTAAGGAAGGTCTCTGGCAGCTGTCATAGAAGGCTTCAGAACTTAGTCACATGGCCACACCTCGCCCTGAGGGGGGCTGGAAAACAGTTCTGGGGCCACAGCTGAGCCGAAAGTTCTACAACCATGGAAGAGATGGAGAGCAGATACTGAGGGACAATCAAAGGGCTCTGCCACCACATGGGTGCAAAATGCTCTCTTTAACGTGCATGTCCCTGCATTCTAGCAAGGCTAAGCCAAACTTGATTCCTTACGGCACAAGTTGGCCAGAGGGGCAGGAGAGGATGACGCCTGTCGTCTCCTCAGCACTGTGGTGACAAGGGAGATAGACCCTATGAAAGTATTTTTAAACTGTAAAGCACTTGGCTATGAAAAGCACTTCAGCGTTTACTGAATACTTTTATATTCGTGGTTGTGCAGCACTTTCACAACACCCCTAGGAGACGAGCTGGTCATTTTCCTCCTGTGGCCACTCCCCACCGCCGAGTCCCTCTCACCGTCTCCCCCTGCGCTGCGCCCCGGGATGCTGGCTCTAAAGACTGTACCACCCATCCCCTTGCCCTCTGGCTCTGGTTGGAATCATCCCAGAGGAAGCTCCAATGGGAGCTGGAAGGGCAGGAGGGGTAGGGCAGGGCAGCTCTCCAGGGGAAGAACAGCCTGCTTTGTAGAGGCGTTTGCCAATTTCCATGGTGGAAATACTCCCACCGTGGCAGATTTCAAGCAGCGGGCATCACTGAACTTGGTTTGGGGAAGAGATGTGCAGAGCAGGCCCAGCCCAGCACCAGGTCAGAGCACCTATGCCCAGGCTCCCTCCCTCTCAGGCCACAGCTCCCGTGGGGCTGCCCCTTTCCCACAGCCCCAGCTCTCCTGTCACCAGCCCCGCTCCCTGTCCCCTCACCTTCCCGCCCTGCCTGGTCCCAGGAAGCCGCCGTGTCCTGCGTCAGTTCCCTTAGCCCTCCCGCACCTCCGAGTGGACCTTCCATTTCTGCTGGACCCACACCGAGGCAGGGGTTAGCAATTCTCTCCACCTGCAGAGAAGTTAAGGCATGCTGCTAAGCCGTGGTGCAGCCCAAACGAGACGCAAGACCTGCTGAGGCCAAGTTCAAGGCCAGGATCCAATGGGGCTTGCTCTCCGCACTTCCCTGACCCTGCTAAATCTGGGCGGTGACTTTACAAGAGGATTTCTTTTCATGCCCTTTCCTTAATCAGCTGAAAACGGGGCCTGTTTAAATGCCTACCCCTTAAGCCAGGATCCCTCTCCAGGCCAGAGGTCGAATGGCTGACGGCATGTGCCACTCTAGTGGGACGGCACCTCCCAAACGAAGGGAGAGTGCCCAATGCTGCTGCTCCTGCACCCTAAAACAAAGCATAAGTCACTGAGGAGGGAGTAAGCCAAGGCTTAGGATCCAAAAACCTAAATGTGGTGCCGTTTTCAACAGCGCTTCTCGTGCATTCGCTTTCTCTCCACCAATGGAGCAGAAAATCCTTCAGAAGGGAAACTTTCACTTTTAAATCTATTTTGCATCTTCTCTGTATTTAGCCTCATGGTCTGTTAGACAAGGTACAGATGACTGGTTACGGTGGATCCCTATTTCCCTCATTCGAAGGCTTGTTAAAAATGCTTACAGGGGAGCAGATGTAGCTCAGAGATTGAGCACCTGCTTCCAATGTGCAAGGTCCTGGGATCGATCTCCGGTACCTCCTAAAAACAAACAAAAAAAACTCTCACTGGGGAGTGGCTGTAGCTCGGTAGTTGAGCGCCTGCTTCCCAGGTATGAGGTGCTGGATTCAATCTGTGATACCTCCTAAAAAAAAAAAAAAAAAGCTTAATTTGTCCAAGAAAATCAAAACCGAATAAAGAGTAAACCTGGCCAGGAAAAATGAAGGTCAATTTTTCCTTCTGCTAGGATTTCTAGGCACAGATGTGGGCAGGGCTTCTCATGGTTGATGTTGTTTTCAGAGGGTTGACTTACTGGGCTGAACCTCGGGACCCACCTCTTTGAAAACAAGTCCTGCGGTGCTCAAGGCTGAGAACAGGGAAGGCTCATCCTGCCACGTGCCTCTCTACACATGCCACGCCCTCTGCTAGGAACATAGTGGCCAAAATTGCCAGTTAGACAGTGCCTGTTAAGGCAATACTGAGTGCATGCCAGTATTTATTCACTCAGTCAATAAATATTTACTCAACGTCTACTACATGCCAACACTATTTCTAGATGTCTCAGGCATTTCACCAAAAACCAGCTCTTTAAATAACAAATCAGGGATTAAGCAATTCATCTGATGTCCAGTATTTCTAATTCTTGATTAACCAAAAGTTATTTTCAACGAAGTACTGACATTTATACAAATTGTTTCATCTGATGTATTTTTTGACATGACAGTTTGTGTGTTCTTTGAATTTTAGATCTTTTACATCACAAGGGCTAAGGATTTTACGGAAGGCAGGTGGGTCTGCTTCTTCAGCACAGTACTGCCATTCCTTGTTTTAATTCCTGGATGTTCTGTCTTTTGCAGGAGAGAAAGTGGTGGAATTATGGGGACTATGAGGAATGTTTTCAGACGTGTGTCTGCACAGCTCCACAAACACTCAGCTCCTACACAGGCTTGCTGTGGCTTGTCATTCCACCAAATAAAAGTTTCATCTCCATGTTCCTGGAAAACCTAACTTGCATTTGAGGAAAGCCAACCCATTTGCATGTCAAATGTTGAGCATCCAAGAAGTTCTCAGGTGTCTGAACTATAAAACACAATTTTGTTCCATTCTGCAAGGTGAGCTAACTGGATTCTTTCTGTAAATAGCAACCAGATTGTAGTGATTCAACGGTACTTTTTTTATTATGATTCGTGATTCACATGGTACTATGGAAATTACAGTGGATGCACAACACATTTATACCCATGTTGAAAAGCATTCAGGCACCTGTAATGTGAAGCATATTTGTTTTACCCTATATTGCAAACTATCTGGAAAATTAATTCCATCTCTCTCCCTTCTATTCAAGAAAACAATCCCTGGAGCAGGACAAGTAGGACTGCATTGAAAGACAAGAAGGATAACTTGGCCAGAAAGTTTATTAAATAGAAAGGAAGAAACTAACATTTACAAAACCTTGACTCTTCTGATGTGCATGACACCCCAAATTCAAATCACATCGGACGCAGTCACTGGAATAATGGAATTTGGGTCATCCTCGCCGAAACGTGAATTGCTATACACTTTGCACATTGTTTATAGGAAGGCTTTTAGTTAATTGGTAATTTGGAGAATTGGTCACTCAAAGAATTGCTGCAATGGGGCAGGTTGTGCTGGATACAGCAATGGACACTGAGTACAGCCCCTGAGCTCAGGAAGCTGACGTCTTGTGGGAGAGATGGGCGTGATTCCACAAACAGTTGGCTATAACTGGAACAGGCACAGGGCGCTCCAAGAGCACATGACATTGGGACCTCGATAGATCTGAAAGGTAATCAGGAAGGAGATAAAGAAATGAATGGAGGGCAGCCGCAGTGCCCTGGGAAGGAAGGGACAAGAGCATCCCAGGCAGCGGGACAGCCTGTCAGGAGGCCCTGATGCCGAGAGGCGCTTAGTTCACTCAAGAAACCCAGGGGAGGCCAGTGTGGCTTTTAAGCCTCGGAGGAGGGCACAGGTGGGAGCAGAGGCTGGGGAGGGAGGCCCAGGGAAGCAGGGCACTTGGGCCCGCGCAGGCAGTCTCGGGGGCTGCGGCCAGGAAGCTTGCCCTCTGTGACCTTGACAGCCTGGCCTGGTGCAGGACGAGGCAGAGATGAGGAACCGGCAACACCAAAAAAGCTGGTTTAGAGCTCCTGAGTTTCGAAGAAAAACACCTTAGAAATAAAACTCACCATAAAATGCAGCTGTCAGTGAGAGTTTATTTGTACTTTCCCCTAAATCCTGAAAACGACAGGTGGAAATATCTGCTTCGATTCCAGTTTCACCGTTCACTGGGGTTTCATTCTTATTTCCACACTGTGTTTTGGTGGTATTGAGGTTCACATGAAGACTTTACATTATTGTTTTCGCCCCCTGGAAAGACAGCTGCTTTTGTTCTCTCACAGTCTGAATGGGATAGTCCTCCGAAAACCCAAAATAAAAGGCAGCCCTAATTACCAGTGTGGTTCAAAACAGAGCAATGAAACGGAAAACACCAGCCTCCAGAATCATAAAGCAAAATGGCAAAATAAATATGTATTTTTCTACTGAAGAGAAAATGAACAGTGTCTTGGAATGTGACGGAAAGTTCATCTCTACCCCACATAGGGAGAGAAGTTGGGGGGGGGGCAGAGCCCCTTAACGAAGACGAGATCTGTAGGCTTTTCAAAATCTCCCTTATCCTCTTATTTTGTACCATAAAACATAATGGAGATTTCATCAACTTGGCAGGAAATGCAAGCCAATAAAAGAGCCTTGTTACAAAGATAATAAAAAGTCAAAATCATAAAGGATAGACTTGGGCTGAGTCCAGGCTTTGGGCCGCACTTTCTCCAACTCAGCAGGGAGCCGAGGTCTGTCACCTCAGTTAGCAGAGTGGGTGACGTGCCAGTTTGTCCCTTCTTGCTCTTGCTCTCTCTTCACCTTCCAGGGCATTTGGGCCCACAGGGTGTGCCTTCAAAAGGCTAACTGAAGTGTACACAGCAGGAAGTCTTCCAGTGTGGCTTCCACACTCGGGTCCCGGGTCCTGTGCTTAGTAGGTGATACGCGATGGAGGAGTCAGCAGGCCCAGCACTGAAGCCAGTCTAGGTATATCCCTTTATTCGAGGCATGACTGGCTTCTTCCTTGTGGTCTTCAGCACCCCTCTGACTTCAAACTTACCTTGTCACCAAAACATCAGCTGTCTTTTTCTTTCCTCTGGCATTAGAGTTGGCTGTGAGGTAGGGGACCCTCCCACTAGAATCTGGCTCCTCAGAGTGTGGTCCTTGGACCAATGGCATCAGCATCACCTGGGAGCTTACTAGAAATGCTGCATCTCAGGCACCTCCTGAGACCTACTGAACCAGAATCTGCATTTTAGCCGGTTCCCCAAGGGGTTCACATGCACATGAAGAGTAAGAGGCACTGCCCTAAGAATCAAGAAGCATGTGAGACACCTTGGCTACACCTATCTCAGTTCTTCCATGGAAATGGCAGTGAATTCAGGGATGGCCTTGGGCACCCTTGACCTTGTCCCTGCAATCTTTAATTGGACAAAGATCACTGTAGTACTGCAACTGCAAAGACCCTGCAACCAAACTGGAGGCTGAAAAGTAGAGGTCGCATCATATTTACCTAGAAGCTCTTCCATCAGGAACTCAAAACCTTTCCAGGACTTCCAGGAAGATAGCAGAATAGAAAGACATGGGACTCTCTTCTCTCCTGGAAAAATAGCTAGAGGACAGGCAGAAATGGCCTGGAAAAAAATCTACTAGGATGTAGAACATCAGAGGAAGGCTGGACACCGCCCAGAGGAGAGAGGGGCAAAGGAGAAGAATCGCAATGGCAAAACTGTGAGTTAAAAAATGCAGCTGCAAATGCCCGCCCCCTCCCCCACACTATAGACACTTTGGAATGCTCAGGCCTTGGGGCCAGCGGCTACAGGAAAAGGGAACCCCAGGGATCCACCTCCCCAGGAAAGGAGAGAGACCCAGCCAAAAGCTGACTCAGCTTTTAACCCACAAATTTGGTCTGCTGTGTCCCATGAGCCCTTCCAGGCCGGGTGGGGTCACACCATTGTTTGCCTTGGGAGCTGGCAAGGGACTAAAGAGATCCGACCCTCTCAATCTCCCTCTTTAGTGACTGGGACTGGTTATTGAGGATGCAGAGGGGAGTGGAATTACTTCCTATCCAGGAAAAGGGAAGGGGCTGCCAGCAAAGGTTGGAGAACTGCCTCTGAGGAAGTTTGAATCATGAGGCTCTTAGCCTCTGTATTAGTCAGCCAAAGGGGTGCTGATGCAAAATACCAGAAATCTGCTGGCTTTTATAAAGGGTATTTATTTGGGGTAGAAGCTTACAGTTACCAGGCCATAAAGCATGAGTTACTTCCCTCACCGAAGTCTGTTGCCACGTGTTGGAACAAGATGGCTGCCGACAGTCAGCCTTCCTCTTCCTCTTAAGGCTCTGTGGTCCCAGCTTCTTCCAACATCAGCCATAGGCCATCAGGCTCTCTAGGCTTGGTCTCTCTCCCCGAGGCTCTATTCTCTCCGGGCTCAGGCTTGCTTCTCTCCACAAGGTCAGCTGTAGACTATCAGGCAAATGACCCATCTCTCTTCCCAGGGCCTCTGCTGTGCCTGTGGAGCTGTCTCTAGTCCTCAGTGTTCTCATGTGTGCTCACTTGCCTGGCTCCAGCTCAAAACTCCAACCTCCCTTCTCTGCGGTGCGGTTCCATCCTACTGACATGGTACAGAATCCCAATCATTATTTAATCAAGTAAAAGTTAAACCTTTGAACCCAATATAACCTAATATGCCCAGAGGAACAAATCAGATCACAAACATAATGCAATATCTATTTTTTAGAATTCATAAACAATATCAAACTGCTACAGCCTCCAAGCAGGATCTTCCATCACATTGATCCGGTCTGTGTTGCAGCAAACACACTCCTACCAGGCATTGAACTGAGAGGGCTGCCAAAGAGCGCCATCTGCTGACAGAACAAAGAAGTGCATGTGAGGAAATTCAAAGTAAGTAAGAGAGGCTTTTTCAAGCCTTTACAGCCTCTCGCCCCGAGGCCCTGGGAAGTGGGTCTGCAACCCATTACTGGGTCCAGGGCCCAGATCTGATCAACTAACAGGGACAATCCTAAAGACCCAGATCACGTTAAACCAAGAATCAAAGAACAGCAGTAACACACAGCCTTCTGCCACTAAATTCCTACAAAAGAGAAAAATTGAGCATCTGAGTAAACTTACCATCCTAATCATATGCCTGGACATCAACAAAAAATTACAAGCCATACTAAGAAAATACCAACTTCTCATCAGAAACCATGGAAGAGAGAAGAAAGTGGTATGATGTATTTAAGGTACTGAAAGAGAAAAACTGCCAGCTAAGAATTCTACATCGGGTAAAGCTGTCCTTCAAAAATGAGGGTGAGTTCAAAGTCTCAAAGATCAATATCAGAAACTGATAGAATATGTTACAAAGAGACCATATTTACAAGAGATACTAAAGGAGGTACTGCAGTCTGAAAGGAAAAAACAAGGATGACAGATGTGGAGAAGAGTTTAGAAATGAAGATTATTAGGAAGGGTAAACTAAAAGATAAGAAGACTGACAATAGAACAATATGACAACAGAGAGCCAAAGGACAAAATTGATGAAGTAAGTAATGCCTTTACAGCAACAGCACTGAATATTAATGGATTAAACTGCCCAATCAAAAGACATAGACTGAAATAATGGATTTAAAAAATATGAGCCGTCTATATGTTGTCTACAAGAGACCCACCTCGACATAAGGACACAACCAGGTTAAAAGTGAGAGGTTGGGAAAAGGTTCTCCATGCAAATAGTAGCCAAAAAAGAGCTGGAGTAGACCAGATAAATGTAAAATAACAAAATATAGTGTATGAATAACAATTACCCAGTACAACTGGCAAATCATTCCTGTGATCAATATTCTGCAATTTTTTTCATACAAAATAAACACTTGCTTTTAATTGAGGAGGGCTGAAGAAGAGATATATTTTTGGATACTCTATTTTTCTTTAACCCTTTCTTATTCATACTCTTTAATTAAAATAACCTATCAGGATCAATAATGGTTTAGCATGACTACTGTTGAACAAGATTTTGAGTTTTTCTGCCTCATAAAATTATGAGTTGGCAAATTGTTGACTGCTATAATTCATTCCAATAAGATATGAAGAATTCCCAAACAGGAATCTGATTACCTAGAAATAATTATGGCCTAAATGGAAATTTAATAACTAAACCAATAATTTATTTCATTCTTAGAGTTTTATATATACAATAATTATAGCTGTAATATAAAAATTAGAATTATATTGTAATTTCTATTATATTTGAATTATTATTTACATTTATAAAGGTTTGTTGCTATGCTATCTATTTTTTATTATTTATTATATTAAATCTAACCTGGCCTTGCACTCTCTTTTAAAATTTGCAATTTCCTTCTATTTTTCTATTTATTTTACAATAAAGGACTTTTTAACACTAAAAAAAAAAAGCCATTGATTATACACTTTGATTAGATCATATAGTATGTGAATATATCTCAATAAAAGTGCTTAATAAACAAATAAGTAATTGTGAAAGAATAGCTAGAAATAGCAGCTATGTACAGCAGGGGAAACAGAGATTGAGAGGTGAGGAGTTTTCCTGTTTGTTTGTGTCTGTTTCTCTTCATTGCTATTGTTATTGAAATAATGAAAATGCTTTAATAATGACTGAAGTGATGAACTCACAACTATGTGATTATAACAAATAGCATTGATTGTACACTTTGGATAAATTGTATGCTTTATTAATATGTATCAATAAAATTGAATTGCTTTTAAAATAAAAGCACATTAGAGGCCTACAACACCAGACTTGAAACGACAGAAGAAAGAATAAGTGATGCAGAAGACAGAGCAGCTGAAATTGGGCAGAAAGAAGAACACAGAGAAAAAAGAATAGAAAAAATTAAGCCGGGGCTCAAGGAGTTGAATGATAACACAAAACGTTACAACATACGTGTCATGGGAGTTCCAGAAGAAGAGACTGTAAAAGGGGCAGAAAGCGTATTTGAGGAAATAATAGCTGATAATTTTCCAACTCTAATGAAAGAACTGAACTTACATGATAAGAAGCACAGTGTACCCCAATCAGAGTAAACGCGAGTAGACCTACTCTGAGACACATACTACTCAGAATGTCAAACGTCAAAGATAAAGAGAAAATTCTGAGAGCAGCAAGGGAAATGCAAACCACCACATACAGGGGACACCCAGTAAGACTTAGTGTGAATTTCTCATCAGAAACCACGTAGGTGAGAAGACAGCGGTATGATAAAATTAGGATACCGAAAGAGAAAAACTGCCAGCCGAGAATTCTTCATAGAGCAAAATTGTCCTTCAAATATGAAGGTGAGTTTAAAACATTCACAAACAGAAACTGAAAAAGTTTGTAAAAAAGAGTCCACCTTTGCACAAAATGTTAAAGGAAGCCTTAGAGCCTGAAAGAAAAAGACAGGAGAGAGAAGCATGGAGGAGAGTATAGAAGAAAGAATAGCAGAAAGGGTAACCAAGAGAGTAAAAAGATAGATGAAAATAAGATATGATGTATGAAACCAAAGAATAAAATGGTGGAAGTAAATAATACATTTACAGCCAATCAAAAGATACAGGCTGACAGAATGGACTGAAAAAAACCTGAGCCATCCATGTGCTGCCTACAAGAGACTCACCTTAGCCCCAGGCATACAAACCGGCTGGAAGTGAAAGGATGGAAAAAGATACTCCACACAAATAGTAACCAAAAAAGAGCAGGGGCAGCTATACTAACATCAGACAAAATGGATCTTACATGTAAAAAGTATAAGAGATACAGAAGGCCATTATATATTAACAACAGGGACAATCTACCAGGAAGAAATAACAGTCATAAATATCTATGCACCTAACCAGGGTTCCCCAAAATACATGAGGCAAACTCTGGCAAAACTGAAGGGAGAACGAGACATTTCTACAATAATAGTTGGAGATTTCAACACACCACTCACATCATTAGAACAACTAGAAAGAAGATCAACAAGGAAACAGAAAAATTGAACAATATGATAAACAAGCTAGAGCCAACAGACATATACAGAACGTTGCACCCAAACCCAGCAGGTTATACGTTCTTCTCAAGTGTCCATGGATCTTTCTCCAGGATAGACCACATGTTAGGTCACAATGCAGTTCTCAATGTATACAAAAAGATTGAAATTATACAAAGCAACTTCTCAGATCATAATGGAATGAAACTGGAAATCAATAATAGACACGAAAAAAGTAAATTCACAAATGTGTGGAGGCTAAAGAACACACTCCTAAATAATCAGTGGGTCAAAGAAGAAATTGTAAGTGAAATCAGTAAATATATTGAGACAAATGAAAACGAGAACACAACTTATCAAAATGTATGGGATACAGCGAAAGCAGTCTTGAGAGGGAAATTTATAGTCCTAAAGGTCTATATTTAAAAAGAAGAAGCTAAAATCAAAGATCTAACTAAACAACTGGAGAAACTGGGGGGGGGGGGG
>JAQZBX010058784.1:0-17665 GCA_029593785.1 Cabassous unicinctus
GATTAAAAACTCACGGTTCTGGTTCTGTCGTCGCGATTTCTCTCTTTTGTCCCTCTCTCCTCTCGGTGGTATGCAGTCTTTCCCTGCTGTCCTAAACCCTAGAAGATCTATTTTGGTTCTGTTTCAGCCTGTTCTCTAGCTATTTTTCTGGAGAAGAGATTCCTGTGTGTTACTAGTCAGCCATCTTCCCGGAAGTCTCTGGACAGCTTTTAACCTCTGTTTTCCCATTTGTAAAACAAAGACAATAACACCTATGTCACAGATTTTTGGGGGGAGGATTCAATGAGATAGCAACTACCCAGCCATCCCAATGGAGCAGCAGGGTCCATTCTAGGGCCATTCAAGCCAAAGCAAGAGCCCTGGGCCTGTTTGGAACATCTTGAGTTTGAGATATCTGGGAGGATCCATGCACACTTGTCCAGCATGCAATTGAAGTATTAATCTGAACCTTGGGATGTAGGTTCTGGGGGAGAAGCATGCCAGGCAGAAGAAACAGCAGATTCAAATCCCCTAAGGCAGGGAAGAGTTTACAGGGTTCAAGGAACATAAATAAGGCTAATGATGCTAGAACAGAGGGAGTGAGAGGGAAAAGGTAAGAGATGTGTTGGGAGAGCATCAGGGCCAGGTCTGAGAGTGGCAGGTGTGTGTGGGGGGGTGCTCTGGTGTCCTGGAGAGGGAAGACTGTGAAAGTGGTCTGCAGCAGCTGGCGTTGGACGGAGCCTTGAGCCTCGGGCTCCCACTGTTGCCCTCCATATAAAAGGACCTTTAGGGAGAGTTTCGTTCTTCTAGAACCAATATGGCCACCACCCCGCCCTGCTGATGCTTTTTCTATAAAAGTTACAGACTTTTACAGTCTTCTGGCGTTTGTGGGTTCTGGGCAGAGTCCAACAAGCTGGTTCTAATAGGGAAGGGATCATTCTCCAAGGTAAGGGTAAGTCCTGACAATTTCACCATTTTGGTAAAGACCCTGAAAGTCATTTGCATGGACATTTTGTCATTTTCTGTGCCTAAAAATGGCCTTGGTTGTTAATGTTGCTTTTTGAGTATTTTTATGTCCTGTCCCTGACCATATAAATTTTTTTTGGTGAGTTGTACGTGATCATGAGACCACCGCGTTATTGGGGATGGACGTTCCTAATAGGGCACCACCCTATTCATGGGACCATTTCTGTCTTTAATTGGGGGCTCACTGTCCTTTGAGGATAACAGACGTTGGCAGCTGACTCCACGGTTTCAGACAAATCCTGGAACCTCTTGGGTTCTCGCTGTCCCCATCCATAAAAGTTGGGGTAACGAATGAGGTGGTCTCTGCTGTCAAAGCCTGCCCACTCTAGAAGACTGATGTTTACTGCCCCCGTGTGGAAGAGGGTTTTTATTCTTTTCCATTCATCTATCGTCTGACTCAAATTCCTAATAATCAAATCTGCTGCTAGAATAAATTCCTGCACGTGTGTTATATTTTTGTTTGCGTGTCATGCTTAATGATAGCAAAAGAAAGAAAGAGGAAAAGGAGGAAGGGAAGGAGGGAAAGAGAGAGGGAAGGAGAAAAAGACAGGAAGGAAAGGAGAGAGATTTACATCAGCCCTTTAGAGTCTGAGCAGGTTTGATCTGTTCCAGTATCCAAGAACCGATGGGGTCCAAACCGGGGATGCAGGAATGAGTCGATGTCTTGTTTCTACTTGTATCCTGAATTTGGATTTGAAAAAGGAACCGCATAGGATTTTATTACATTTGACATAGTTTCACACAAGGGTTAAGTGAAAGAAGTTTGTTGCCCACGACTGCTAAAGTGGGAAATTTATAGTTTTTTTATTTGAAAACTCATATTTTAGAATAAAAAATTTCCCCATAATGTATTAGGAACTATTTTTTCACATTTCATTGTAATTTAATTTTTCATGGTTCTAATATAAAATTTTATTTTGTACCTGGCTTTCCAGGAAATGTATAAAGCAAGGACATGTCTAAGTGATTTATTTTCACTGTAGTACTTACATTTCAGAATACATTTGTTGTTTATTAGCTACTCTGAGATTTTGATGTATTATGTATTATGACATATTTAAGACATAGAAAAAGGGTTTAAAGAAAAATCTGATGAATACTTACATACCTACCACCTATATTAGAAAAGCAACTTGGCCAGCACAGTGAAATATCCCTCGTCCAACTTTATTTATTGTTTCTTTCTCCACTACGGAGAAGCCTCTACCCTGAAAGTGGTGTTTGTATGACTTGCATGATTGTTTTGTTAACTCACAACTTCTCAAATAAAAAAAGGTAGCAGAAAATGGTAAGAATTGAAAGATGCAACATAATATCGTCAGCGCTTCTGTATATGAGGCACAAAACACTAGGGGGACGGCAGCACGAGGGAAGTGGGGCAGCCTGAGTTACCAGTGACGGCTGCCTCTCCTGGTAAGTGAGGCATTTCAGTAACATAGACCCGGCCAGAGTCTTGTTGCTTTATCTACCTAAATCAACGGTTTTCAAACTGTACTAAGTATTTTTTTTAACTTTGTAAACAACATAAATATCATAATTTCTTTTCCCATAACTCTTTTTTAAACATTTGACAAGTAGCTACCAATTGTCTGTTAATAGAGTAATAGCAAACAGGTATTATTGGGACAGCTTGGATGTAGCCAGTATCTGTAAGTGGTGTATTTGTGTCTGGACATGCTTTGGTTGTGACCCTGAGTTGCACACACGTTAATACGATCATCATCTGCTCACGGAAGATTTCCCAGTTCACTTAGTGAAACTGAATATGTCAACATTATTTCAGTACTTTGTTTTTTGTATTATTGTTTTCAATGTCAATAATAATTGACATATTTATATTTTTATGTTAAAAGGATGTGTGCAAAAACAAATATTTTTATTCAGATGGTAATAAAATAAGCCGTGGTATATTTGAAGTGGCAACTTCAACCACATACGAAGCTTTTAAAAGTCTAAAAGTGTTAGCGGAAAGCTCTGGGCTTCTCGGTTCTTGGCTTACGTTGCATGAAACACTTGAAGGACACGCCATAGGGTAGGCAAGGGAGTAAAAAGTTTATTAAGGAACAAGAAAACTACAAGTAAGTACACAACCCGAGACCCGGGCTGCGGGTGTGCTACGCGGTGGGAGGCGCAGTGGGGCCCCAGGCGAGGCCTTTTGAGCCCTCCCTCCCTCCCCCCTTTCCTAGTGCTGGGGGGCCCAGCTGTTAGCTGTTCTGACTGGCTGCCTGGCGGTCCCACCTGTGGCTCTTAGGGGCCCAATGAGGAGGCCTGTTTGGGGCTTCCCTTTGACCCCGGAAAGAGTTCCAAATGGACCCTCGTGGCAGGGTCTAGGCCGGGTCTTTCCGGCTTTGTTCTTGGTAGCAGGGGGCTTCTGGGGGGGTGTCTCACGGCCATGTTCTCTGCCAGGTCCCAGAGGCCTTCCCTCCTTCCCTGTACTAACCAGCCTCAGCTCCCCCCAGAGGGTTTGCATCCTTATTCTCAGGGGTATGTTTTGTTTTGACCACAATTGCCGTGGCCTCCAGGTGTTCTTCCACTGAATTAGCTGAGGAGACGGTTTCAATGACTGGAACCCGCAGCAGCCTGCAACACTGGACAGGGTCTAGCAGCCCTTTGCCCAGGCAGCCCGGTCGGCCAGGGGACATGGTCAGCACTGCCACCTCGGGCTCTGCCCACGACCTTCCCCTGACCCCAGTGCAGTTTCCTAACCCCTCACGGGCCGCGGCCCCTTCGAGAGTGTGGCCGAGGCTTCAGACCCTCTCCCCAGCACAACGTATGGCCCCGTGCTGCTTTGCATACCCCATCGGGGAAGTCCACGGACCCCCACGTCCAGCGGTGGACCCTGTGCCGCCGTGAGCTCATGACGCCGCAGCCCCCGACTGCGCTGCCGCCCTCGAGGGCAAGGCTGCAGTTTCTTTGCCCTTGATCACATTCTTGTCTTTTCTTCCATTCCACAAATATTTTCTGAGAGCCTCCTGCGTGCCTGACACTATTTTAGGCGCTGGGGATACAGCAGAGAACACGTCATGTCCCTTGTCTTATGAAGCGTGCATGCTAGTAAGGCAGGACAGTCAGTGAACACAGGCCCGGAGAAACGTGTTGTTTACTCGCATGGGCGTAGGCGTGCGTGTACTGAATGGGCTGAAGGAAAGTGTAGGGTGTAGGCAGAGATGGGCGGCGTAGCGGGCGGGATTCTTAAGGGGCCCCCCAAGCCGCCTTCTCCTTGTTAGTCAATCAAACATCACCCGTGGTCTCGCTCTGAGACTGTGTGGAAGGAATCACGGCTGCTGCTCACGGACCTGAAAACACGGAGCCCACCCCGGGCTGTCCGAGTGGGCCGCGTGGAGCACCAGCACCCTTAGAAGCGGGACAGCTGGGCCGAAGCAGAGGAGTCTGGGGGACTCCAAGCGTGAGAGGCCTCGACCCGCTGTCGCTGGCTTCGGAGGGACCACAAGCAGGGGACGTGTGGCCCCCAGAAGCCGAGATCAACCCCCCGAAGTAAAACAGAGCCAGCGGGGAAGTGGGGACCCCGTCGGGCAACGCCGGGGCCTGCTGCCTGCGGGCGCCTCGTCCAAGCGCAGGATCCAGCCGGGACCCGCTGTGTCTGGGCCGCAGGATACGCAGTAAGAAACGTGGGTGGTTTTTAGCTGTTTAAGTTTGCCGTCGTTTGTTACAGCAGCAGCAGCAGCTCATTCAGGTGGCGGGTGGCGGGCGCCTTTAGGGGGTGGCCAGGAAGGGGAAGGAGACTTTTCAGCAGAAACCTGGAGCCTGTGCGCAGGACCCTCGGGCTTGTTTCACTGCTCGCATCAAGGGTTTGCATTTGTCTGTCAATCCAGCTGTAAGTGCCTCGCGAACTGCGTCTGTACCTTCTGCTTCCCTCCTAGCCCAGCTCTGCCCAGCACAGTAATGACTTGGGCAGACACTGAAAATTACTAAATGCAGTTATTAAAGAAAATGTCTCCAAAATGTGCCATGAGCAAGGACGTTAAAATGGAGAGGGAAAATGTGGTGTTTTTCAGGAAAAGACTGCAACTCAGAGGACTGGTCTACAGGACCTAAAGCCCCAAAGAAGGATAATAACAGAAAGTCAGACTTCCCCTAATAACTTACACCGCAGTTCTCAGCAGAAGATTCGAAGCCCTTGCTCTAAGCACAAGTCCTTTATTATTTTATAGATGTAGGCATAGGTTCATCGATTAATTAATTAACCCAAGTTTATTAAGGGCCTCCCATGTGCCAGGAACGGTCCTCGGTGCTGCGGATACAGGAATTGACCAGATGGACCACACTCCCCTCCTCCCTGCAGACAAGGAAGTGTGTGTGGGAGGTAGACAGGTAGGTAGAGAGAGCGATAGGTATAGAAAACTTACATAAGAGAAGACTTTGTAAATTGAGGTCGTGCCTGGCAAGGGACTAGAGAACAGAGTGGGAGGAGCCAAAGGTGTGGAGGGGGAGGGCAGTCCTGCAGAGAGAGCGGCAGGTGCAAAGGCCCTGGGGTGGGAGCAGTCTCAGCAGGTGTGAGGACAGCACACAGGTCATTGTTCCAGGGAGGGGGCAGGTAGGCGGGAAGGTGAGAGAGGGCCTCTGAGAGGTGGGCAGGGGCCAGCCAGCCTTGGAGAGGGGTGCAGATGCTTATTCTCAGAGGCTGGGAAGCCTTTGGAGGTTCAGGGAGGGGAGTAACATGACCTGGCTTTCAGTTAGGGAAGGCTCATTCTGGCTTCTCCATTCAGCCTAGGCTGTGGGGGCAACAGGAAGCGGGGTGACTCCTTACGAGCTGGCAGCGAGCCAGTGAGAGGCGCCAGGGAGAAGGGGTTGGTGTGGGATGCATTTTGGAGGTGGGGCCAGGAAGCCCTGCTGATGGGTTGGGTGGGAGTGAGGGATGGAGAGGAGGCAAGGCCGGCCGGGGAAGCGGAGGCAGCAAGCAGCATCAACTCTTGCTAAGGTTGTGCTACGCGAAGGGGAGCAGAGCAGCAGAAACGGGCCTGGAGCAGTGTGAGAGTCGGGGAGGTTTCGGCGAGGGGGACTTGGATGGGAGGGAGCCGGGGATGCAGGCGACAGAGGGATCGTTGGGGTAGCTCGGGGGCGGGGGGGAGAGGCGAGAACAATGCATGGGTGGTGGGCCCAGTGTCAGAGGAGCCGGTGGGTCGCACGGTGGTGTATGGTGTTTCGGGAGAGGGAGGGAAGCACGAGGGCCGCGCAGGCGGGCATCTTGCATTTCTTTCCCGGGGCTGCAGAAACAAATCACAAATTCAGTGGCTTAAAGCAACACAAATTCACTCTCCCGTTGTTCTGGCTTCAGGCGCTGAAATCAAGAGCTTCTAGAAGCCCCTTGCACCCCTTCCTCCAACTTTAAGTTGCGTCACTCGAGCCTGGCTTCCATCTTCCCACCTCCCTCGTCTTCTCTGACCTCCTTGCGTCCCTCTGATAAGGACCCTTGTGATGGTGTTGGGCCCACCCAGATAATCCCGGATCACCCTCCGTCCCAAGGTCCTTGGCCTAATCACATCTGCAAAGCCCCTGTGCCATGGAAGCTCACAAATTCAGGTTCCAGGACTTAGGACGCAGAAGGCTTTGGGGGAGTGGAGCCATGGTCGGCTAAGAACGGTTCTCTTTTGGGGCCTCTGCTTTCGGGTGAAATAAAAGGGTCACCATGGGCTGAGAGTGAGTTGGGGGCAGAGGCTGCCGGAGGTTTGAGGAAAGAGGGAAAATATAGAATAGCCATCTTGACCAAGGAGAAAGAATGTAAGGTGGAGGGTAATGGTGAGGGTGCTTCTGGGACGCGCAGATAGAAGGGACGTGGACGCTAAGCTGGGGGAGGACAGGACAATACGGGGTGGTGGGAGAGGAAAATGCCATGTGACCAGAGGCTGGGGCCCGGGGCAGGAATTGTTGGGGTGGGAGCAGGAGGGAGAGTAGGCTGGGAAGACAGGAGGGCACGGCCAGGGAGTGAGTAAAACTCAGGTTTTTGAAGGTGGTGCAGTTATTGGGAAAGTCAAGTTCTCTCTAGGCTTGACTGAGGGGCGGGCGACTGAGGTGTGTATTGGAAACCGCGGAGGTCTCAGGACTAAGAAGGTCAAGTTTCGATGGACCGTGGCTATTTTGTAGTCAACGGACAAAGTGAGTGTTGGGAAGGAAGTTAGCTAGCCGGTGCCGGAATGGTCCCTGCAGGAGAGGGACCTGGATGCTGGAGGTTTGCAGAGGGGGCAGTGTCTTCAGTGGACCACCAGGGGGCGCTAGGCAGGCGGGGAAGACACTGCTCAGAGGCCCGTGGCAGAGCTGCTATCACAAACACCACACAATGGGTTTTGGCTTGACAACAAGAATTCATTGTCTCACAGTTGCAGAAGCCAGAAGTCCAAGATCCAGGCTGTGCTTTCTCCCAGCAGGCTGCGGCGCAGGCACTGGCTGCAGGCGGTGCCTGGGTTCCTGGCTTTCCGGCCGCCGGGCCATGGCCTCCGCTTTCCCTTCCGGGTTCCCGCTGCCCTGTGCTCCTGGCTCCTCCCTGTGGCTTCCTCTCCCCCTCTGAGGCTCCAGCAATGCTGAGGAAGACCCCAATCAGTCGGGCCACACCTCAACTAAGAGATCCTATGTACAAGGAACGCCGATTAAGATTAAGAGCATGTCTGCACTGGGGCTGTCAAATATAAGACAAACTTTAAGGATTTAGAAAAGAGAGACCATTTATTTATCAAAAGGAGGCACTGCAAAATGGAGAACTCCCAACTCCAGGAACAAAGTGCCCCAGTTTTCCCTGAGAAAGCGGCGGCTCAGACAGGAAATACAATGCGGTTACACAAAGACAAATATGCCTGGTTAAGACAAAGTAAGTAAGGCAGATAGGCAAGCCTTATAAGGGATGGAGCACTAACAGAATTTACTTACCCCGACAAGAGTCCTGGTTTGGGAGGAATTAAGACCAAGGTTCAAAGAGCGTCAGAAGGAGCTGGCCGCTGTGGGGCTCAGAGGACTCAGTGGCCGCACAGGTAGTTTCAACGTGTGCGGTGACCCGGGCTTTGGCCCTCGCCCCTTCATGTCACAGGGTCCGGAACTCACCCTTCGGCAGGAGGGGGTGGGATCTAAGAGATCTGCAGAGCCACAGGGGAAAAGCCCTGGAGGGAGAGCGGGACCTGGGGCCTTGGGCGGCTGAAGGTGCCACCAGGGAGGCAGGGCAGGGTGGCCCTGGGTTTGAGGGTTTCCCAGTTGTTCGTTTGTTTTTTAAGTTACCGGGCAGGGCCAGGGATTGAACCTGTGAACCCTGGACCTCGTCTGTGGGAAGGCGGCACTCAACCACTGGGGCACCTCCCCTCCCCAATCACTTTAAACTGTTCCCTTCTTCGGGCGTTTTGTGGTGATGAGGCGAGGCCGAGCCCGCTTGGGGTGCAGGTGGGGTGTCTGGGTCCTGTCTTGGGGGCACGCAGGCAGCAGACCTCCTTCACAGCGGGGGTCTCGCCGGGCGTGCGTGAAGCTCTGTTTCCACGGGGGCGCCCCGTTTGGAGTAACCGAGGGCCTCAAGTGTGCAGTCCTGGCTTTCCCGTCCCCAGGCGTCGCTCCTGGGATTGCCTTAGGTGCCGGTGCCTTATTTAGCAGGGGCGCTGCCCGTTTTCATAAAATTTGCACAGCAGTGTGTCACGCTACATCGACTGAGTTACACAAAACTTTGAAAAGAGTGTCGCCAACCGTTCCAAACACCCCTTTCCACGCCTCTGCCGCGCTGTCTGACCTGAACCTTCTCCTGCGTTAACTGCAGAAAGGTGGAGAAATGTCTGGGGGCGGGTCTACAGGAAGAGGGGGAGGCTCACAAGGTGAGTTCTTAGCTAGCACGGCTTCTTGAGTAATTCTGTATGACATGCCTGAAAAAATATCTATTTTGCCAAGCTGGGTAAGTTTTAGCAATCTCTCTTTCGCACTTAAGTAGAACAGAAAGTAGACTAAAAACCCGAGGTTGAGCGTCCACGTGGCCATGCACTTGATTTACCCTCTGGCCATCACTGACTGTTGTATGGATTCATTCGTTCACTCATTCATTCGTTCACTGTGTACTTGGCGCCTGCTAAGAGCCAGGCACGGGCCTGTGCTGGGGAGCACAGCCTTGACCAAAACAAGCCGCCGCCTGTGCCCTTGTCAGCTTTTGCAGACAGGACAGCGGGAGCCTTGGAGAGTGTAGCCCAGCCCAGCCCAGGGGGCGTCAAGACTGCACCCCCTCCTGACCTGCAAAAGATCCTCCAGCTCGTGCTCTCTGTAAAATATTAACAACAGCAAAACTCTGAACAGGTAGCAGATGATGAGTTCGCTATGTCAGAGATGTGTGTATTTTGGAGGCTCCCTTAAGCTTTAACCCAACAGCGCTCAACTCAGCGTTAAGGGGAGAAATGTACAAACCTCATTCACTCCAGAAGATCCAGCTTTTGAAGGCTCATCTCTACCTTTTAGGATTATGGCCGGTAAACGAAGACCAGGGAAAACGCTGGGAGAACGTGAACCGACACAAGCTGCAGAGCCCTGAGGGGGCCACTTCCCCTGCCCCCCTCCTTGCCCTTTATCTTCCTTCCACTTGAAAAGTCCTGTGGCTGCAGATTGCCGATTTAGCTTTTTAAAGGGCAATTTTGCAATACCTGTCAACGTTTTAAATTTGCATTCCCTGTAGTCCCATAGTTTCACTTCTAGGGCTCCTCTATCCTATAAAAATATTCATAGGTGTGTAAGGAGAAATTCATTGCTCCATTAATGCTCTATTCTACAGTTAGTAAGAGTATATAATGGTATAGCTGTCATTGAAATTTTGTATCATGTAGAACCAATTTTTTTGATTGTCTGCAAAAATTTATGAATTTATAATTTGAAACAGTTTCAAAACACTTATTCCATAACTTTACCTATAATTTATATCTTACAAATTATTAAGGCTAAGCAACGTGCCGAAAAATTCTAATAAAGTATTATTTTTCAATAGTTTTCTTTATCAACGTATAAATAAAATATCATTTATTTTAGGAGTGCCTCATATTTAAGATCTATGGGTCAAAAGTAGAATTCTCTTTTCAAAAACATGCTCTTTTGTGGCACCAGAATAAGCATAGCAATAATGTAATTTCATTCACTAAACAGATATTTATTTGCTCACAGTACACAAGGGATCCAGGAATTTGTCTTCTAAAAGTAGCAGAACATTGTTTCACTGTCAAACATGTATGCAGAATTCATTTCTAAAGCTTCATAAATGGAATGTCTTAGGCTAAAGGAAAGTCCGTGCCAATTTCAACTTCCTGTATTTGCCACGAGCGAGGAGAAATGGGAACGCAGGGATGGTTCTTGGTGACTGTGAGAGACGTACAGGAGGGGAGCAGGCCTCCCTAACATTGGTCAGCTTTGCCGGAACCGATTTCCTGGGGCGCCTGAAGAGCCAGCCCAGCCAGGGTCTATATTTAGAAACAGCACAATTGCAGGATGTGTGATTATAATTGCTCTGAGTTACCAGCATTTCTTGCATCCAAAGTTTTTACTTGCCTAATGGCAGTGAGTGTTAATTGCACTGAGCAGGGCTAAACTTGTTATTCAGGCTCATTTAATAATCATGCAACAATAGCACGGCTCGAGGGCTTGGTTTGGGCAAAGCACCATATTTTATTTCATCTTTGCGACAGCCCTAGGTCATTTCACAGATGAGGAAACCAAGGCGTAGAAGATTAGGTAAATAAGCGCGCAGCTACCAAGAGGTGGTGACAGAAATCAAACTGCCTGAAACCCATGAACCTAACCCCAACACTATATAACCTCAACGTTGTTTAATTGAGTGTAACTGGGATGGAAGGATTTTCATTGGATTCTGGTTTGTTGCAAGCCTTTGTAAGCATTATGGCAGCAAAAAGAAATTTTGAGGAAGAGGATGACCCAGGGGCTTCCTTAAGTCTGCCAGCACGTGCCAGGCAGAGGCCATCTCACCTTTCTTATCTGTGTTTGTCAGCTTAAATTGTGTCTTCCACACTGGGTGCAATTTTAAAATTTTAACTTACCGGAGATTGCCAGGACCCACCAGGGCAGAAACAAATTTCCTCCAAGCTTCAGCTCCTCTGAAGGAACGAATAGTTGGAACACAAAGGTAACTGACGAGCTTCCAGAATGGAAGATAAGATCTTGAGCTTTCCCCTGAAGAACTCCAGAAAGGAAAACAGCACTTACAGAGCACCCCGCCTCCTTGCCGGTTCTCCCTGGTGTGGCAGCAACTGTCAAAGCTGGCACAAAAGAAACCACTCGCAGCCCCAAGGCCTAGGGAACCTCAGTGACCAGCTCACGCAATCTCTGTCATCACCGGGCAGTGGGGGCACAAGACGATTTGGTGAAATCTCATCGTAATAAGTGAAGAGAGTTCCTGTTGCAGAAATATTGTCTTGCCTCTTATGCTGTGAGTGGAAGCCACCACTGTGCCCTCCTGTCCCATTCACTCACTCATTCATTCAACCAGCCCATAATCCTGCCACTGTCCCGGTGCTGGGCCCCCAGCAGAGAACGAGCCTCAAGCCCCTGCTCCTGGGAGGCAGACAACAAGCAAATAACCAGACACTGTCAAGGCAGGTCCCAAGGAGGGCCGCATGGTTTCGGGGGCAGGGCTTTCCCTGGTCTTTGTCAGTGTCAAGGCCACTCTCCTTTACCAAAGGCACAGTCGGGGGCTCTTAGGGTGTAGATGTGGGCTTGGCGGGGTGCAGAGGAGGGACGGGGTGAAGGCAGAAAGGACATTTCAGCTGGACTCTTCCCCTCCTGATGTCTGCAACAGAAGTAACTTAACTCTGCTTCTGTTTGCTCCTTGGAATACTCATCCACCCAAGGAGGCTGTTTTGTAGTGTGCCTCTGCTGCGACCCCATGGTCAATATCAGCCCTGGGTTTCTGTTAACCAGGTAGCCACTCTAGCATGCTAAAGCGGCCTTGTTAGCAAGGACACAGTCAACGTGTCAAGCCTGTCGTTGAAATCGTTTGCCAGTCTCCTGCCAATATTTCCCACTTCCTCCTCCCGTTGACCTGCTGTCACACCCTTCTGGAAAACCCCGGCCAGAGGTCAGTGGGCTCTGCCTCCTCCGAGTCCTTCCAGGGAACCAGCCCTGGAGGACATCCGCGCCCCGGCAGAGTGAACGCCTCTCCCCTCCAATGAGTGGGCCTCCGGGTTTCCCCTCCACTGTTCCCCGTCCTCCAGGCTTGCCCTCCCCTTCCGCCAAGTGGAGGACCTCAGAGAACCTTCTGGCAGGCACTCCCTCTCCATCCCGCCCTCAGGCCCAGGGACCTACCGGTCTGCCTCGCCTCTTATTAAAATAGAACTGGTCTTGGCTCTGGACCCTGCCCCTCCTTCTCTCAGGCCCCGGCTCGCCTTGATTCCCCCTGGAGACTCCTTCAACACCAGCATTTAACCTTGCTCAAGTCTGGCCAACTACAAGATAAACAAATACTGCCCCTCAATTAGGGTTGCAAAAGCTAGCAAATAAAAATATAGGATGCTGGGAAGCAGATGTGGCTCAAGCAGCTGGGCGCCCGCCTACCACATGGGAAGTCCCAGGTTTGGTGCCCGGTGCTTCCTAAAGAAAACAAGCAAGACAGTGAGCTGACGCGAAAGGCTGGTGCAGCGAGATGACACAGCGAGATGATGCAACGAGGAGAAAGTGAGGAAATACAAGGAGAGACACAACAAGCAGGGAGCAGAGATGGCTCAAGTGATTGGGTGCCTCCCTCCCACCTGGGAGGCCCCAGATTCGGTTCCGGTGCCTCCTAAAAAAACAAAAAGACGTCGAGCAGACAGCGAGCCCAAACAATGGGGGTTGGGGGAGAAATAAATCTTAAAAAAAAAAATAATAAGATGCCCAATTAAATTTGAATTTCAAATAAACAATGATATATTTTTAGCATACGTATGTCTCAAATATTGCATGCGACATACTTATATGAAAAAAATGATTCATTTATCTGACATTCAAATTTATCTGGCAACTCTATCCTCAAGCCCCTGTGGCTCTCCGGTCCCCACGTCATCCTCCCCTTTCTTTCACTGCCAAAGTTTTGGGAGGTATGAGGCCACTTGCTGCACAATCCTGTCACTTCCCACGTGCTCCTCGATCCACCGCCGCTCAACACCTGCCGCTAGTTCTCCTCTGAAAGGGCTCGCGTCGAGGCGACTGCCTGGCTGCTAACGCAGTGTCCCCGAGGGTGAGCACCTGTGTGGCCTCTCGAGGGCCTTCCACTGCCTCGACTGCCTGTGCCTGCGGTCCAGAGCCGCCACCTCACACACCTCCACGTGGCCTCGGCTGCCCTCGGCGCCGACACTGGCGCACTGCCCTTCTCTGGCCTTCTCTGCCCGGCCGCCCCTCAGGGCTTGGCTCTGCCAAGGCTGCCGCTGCCTCCCAGCTGCCCGAGCCAGGACCCCGGGCTCCTCCTCGCCCCCACATCACACCCCGCCACCGCCTGGGTTCCCGCCTCTCTTCAACCCGTTTTCCTCACTGTGCTCAGGAGATCTTTCTAGAATGCAAGTCCCATCAAATCCCTTCCCTGGTTACCCAGCGTCCACAGGTTAAAATCCGAGCGTCTTTACCCGGCCTCTGAAGTCGCGTTGCCTGGTCTCTGCTTACCCTGCGACGTCCTTCATGCCTCGTGCCCCCCCACCCAGGGTCCCACCCCGCCCCGCAGTTCCCAGAGCCCTTTGCTCCTTGTGGGAAACGCGCTGCCTGACTATGTCCTCCTCGACCTCGATGTCACCGGCAGGAAGTTTTCCCTCCAGCACTGGTGCCTGGAGCAGAGCAGGCGCCTCACGACGCCTGTTCAATGGAGCGGACACTTGTGTTTCAGAAGCAGCTTCTTCCAGGCATTTATTTTTTGAAAACACATTTTATGAAATGCCTCAGCGATGTGTTAATTTGATCTTCAACTAGCTGAATCGATATTGCTATTTTATAAAAATAACAGCATTCGTTTTTGCCACTATTAGCTCAATTGTCGGGAGAAAAAGAAATCCCAGATACTAGATCTTTAACCTACCTCGGCTCAAAGTAGTCTAAGTTTCCATTGCTTACGAAGAATGGCATATTATTTCATGATTAGACTTTATGTATGATTTGAATTTGCAATAGCAACAAAGTTAAAAAATGTTATCTTTTCTTGTAGATACTCTTTTTACTTTTGTAAAACCATAGGTTAGTATTTTCTTGTAGAGTCCTCTTAAAAACAGCCCACAAACACCCCACCCTGGCTGTGGTCCATGCGTGCATCCCACCCACAAATGGAAACATCTGCCCTGCAGGGGAAGGAGACACCCACCTTAGCAGTCAAATGCCCCTCCTTATCAAGAGTTTCCACCCGTGATATCTTCCACTAGAGAAGAAAATCAAAATTTGCTTCAGAAATAACCCAAGCTTGTTTTTAAGCATTTGGAAACCTGTTTCCAACTTGTATATTCCTAAATATGCTTATTTATCATAGAAAATTTTCATTGATTTCTATTAAATCTAATTATTGCTTTTTGTAAATTAACCCCAGGAGAGGATCATTTTATTCTGTCTCAATTTTCTCTTTTTGGTAGCTGTCATTTAGGGGAAAAGATGACTCATACCCCAAGTTCCTGTGTTTCTCATTGATCATGTTTACACATTACACCAAACTATACTACACTAAAAGGCATCGTACAGCTGGTCTTCTGGTGAGCACAGTCTCTGTCGGATAAGCAGAACAAACTGTGGACTTTATAATCTGGGTCAAATGAGAATTTGGTTATCGTGGATGCTTCCCAATGAAAGCCCGTGGGCTTTGCTGTCCTTCTCTGTGTGCAGATAATGGACGGCAGAAAATTAAGTACCATGTGCCCGAAGCTGAAAGGGGAAACCTCTTCACTGGAAGGCCACACAGAAAAATTACACCTAGCCCTCCTCCTGAAACGGCACTGGTAAACTCCCTAAGCTTTATTTTGCCTCCTGTTTTAAAAGGATTGTACCAACAGGAGATTTTTTTCTTATTATTTTTGCCAGAGTAGCAGCTCAACAGGATGTTTGCATGAGATCTCTTGATACTGATCAGGCTCCAAAAATATCAGCTGGCTCCATCCAAAGACCTCACGCGGGCCATTCAAAGCAGGTCACGTGTATTCACACTGAATGTCAGCTGTTCTTGTCCCATAAGGTTTGTTGCATCCTGTCTTATGCTCAGGAGGAGCATCTTTCATGTGGTTTGGTGAGATTTCCTAGAAAGTTAAATTTGCCTCCATAAATTTACCCTCACCTTTTACAAAATCATGAGCTCTTATCAAAATAGGAAAACAAATCAAAATTAAAGTAACAACAAGTAAATAAAAAGCCAAATAATGGTACTTCATCTGTTTAAATGTATGCCCCTGGGAGGTCCGCAGAGCGAACCAAGATGGCGGCCCTTGTAGGTCTGGGGTTGAAAAGGACCTCCAAGGAGCTTCAAGCCAAAGTTTGACACACATCAGAAGGTGAAGCTTGCAGAAATACAGATTGAACAGCTAAACAGAATGGAAAAGCACGCACATGTCACAGAAACAGGGATCATGGCTTTGGTAGATGAGACTAACATGTGTAAAGGTGTAGGAAGAATGCTTATTCTTCAGCCCAAGGAGCCCAAGGAGTTTACAATCAGCTGCTGGAGAAACAAAAATAGCAGAAGAAAAATTTAAAGAACTGGAACAGAAGCACGGAGCATGAAGGAAGGTGAAGACAACATCCAGGAGATGCTGGTGGCTCAAAGGCACAGAAGGAATCCTCTAGGAGAAGCTCCTCCTCCGCACCCCTCCCCTTCCTGGGGAAGGAGGGGCAGCTGTGCGGGGAAACAGCCTCTCCTTCGCCCTGATGAACATTTTCTTTGGATGGCTTAGGAACCCCACATTTTCTACATTACCCTGAGTCCCTTGCTGATCCCAGCCCTGCATTCTTTATCCTGGCTCTGCCTGCCACCCCTGCCCCAAGACACTCCTCTCTCCTGGAGGTAGGTCACGAACTCCCAGGAAACGGAAGACAGGAACCAAGACAGGAAAGCTCTGCTTGAGGCTATCACTAGTCATGCTGGTCCAGCAAATGAAAGGCATCTGCCCATTCAAAACATATACATGTGTGTGTGCCTGTGCCCAAAAAGAGTTAGACATTTCTCCAGAGAAGACACGCAAACAGCCAATAAGCACACGGAAAGATGTTCAACATCATTAGCCATTAGGGAAATGCAAATCAAAACCACAATGAGATAACATTTCACATCTACTAGAATGGCTGTTATTTTAAAAATGGAAAATAACAAGTGTTGGAGAGGATGTGGAGAAATGGGAACATTCATTCATTGTTGGTATAGAATTATATGACCCAGGAATCCTTCTTCTAGTTATATACCCCAAAGAATTGAAATCTGGGACTTGAATAGATATTTGCACACTGATGTTCATAATGTGCATTATTCACAATTACCAACAGATGGAAGCAACTCAAGGGTCCATCAGCTGATGAAGAGATAAACAAAATGTGGCATAAACATACAGTGAAATATTATTCAACCATGAAAAGGAATGATGTTGTGATACTTGCAACTACGTGGATGAACCTTGAAGACATTATATTGAGTGAAATAATCCAGATGCAAAAGGAAAATATTCTATGATCTCACTGATATGAAATAATCAGAACAAGCAAATTCATAGAATCAGAAATTAGAATACGGGTTACCAGGGCCACAGTTAGGGCTAGAGAAGGAGGAGTTAATGCTTAATCGATGCAGAGTCTGTTTGGGTTGATGGAAAAGTTTTGTTAATGGTGACGATGGCAGCACAACACTGTGAATGTAGTTAACACCACTGAATTATATATTTGAATGTGATTAAAAGAGGAAATTTTAGGTTGTATATATGTTGCTAGAATAAAATTTTAAAAAGACAATGCAGGATGCAATATTCTCGCTGTCCTGATTTTGTGATAATCAGGGTAGGCTAAGCATTCGCTGTATTAGAAACCATGCATGTGTCCCCAGACCTGGTCTTTCTCTCTAGGTCTGGTTTTTAGAATGCTGGTGATAAGCCAAGCCTGATTTATTATATGATCATCCTGTATGGGAAATGGCTGTAACTCTAGGTATCTTTGGTCAACCTTAAGAGAGATAGCAGGGGGACAGACGTGGCTCAAATGGTTCTACGTCCATCTCCCATATGGAGGGACCGGGGCTTGATCCCCGGGACCTCCCGGTAAAAATTTAAAAAAAGAAAAATACAGAGGGCGTGTGGGCTGCCAGTCCCCATGCGTGGGTACACCGTCAGGCCTCATGCGCGGGTGCACTGCCAGGCCCTGAGAGCCACACAGCAAGATGATGACGTAACAGGAGAGTGACACAAGGTAGAACCAAGATGAGACGTGCTGAAAAACCAGGAACTGAGGTGACGCAGGTGGTAGGACGCCTCTCTCCCACATCGAAGTTTCTGAGGATTGAATCCCAGTGAAGAGAGGAGGAGAAGGATGAGAAGAGAAGGCAGGAAACAGACACAGAGAATTGCCCAGTGAATGGACACAAAAATAGCAAAAACGGGGGTGTGGGGGGGTGGGAATAAAAATGGATAAAAGTAAATAAATAAATAAGCCTTTAAAAAATTTTTATATCATCTAATAATGATTGAAGTGATGAAAGCACAACTGTGTGATTATACCAAAT
>JAQZBX010058785.1:0-17673 GCA_029593785.1 Cabassous unicinctus
GATATGTTAGTTGACCACAAGTCTGGTTTATCTAACCTTAGCATCAGAACAGGAATTTCTAAGCCACAAGTTAATGTTCTATAAAGTTAACATCCTAATGCTTACCTAAAGTCTATATTATGCCTGCAACCTTGCTTAGCTATAGAAAGAATGCTTACGTAAACTTTACATAACTAAAGAAGGAATGCTTACAAGCCTGTCCAAGGAATAGTATATAAAAACTGAGCTATCCTACAATAAAAAAAAAGATATATACCTCGATTCTCACTCAACTTGGTGTGCGACTCATCTTTTCTCGCCAACTCCCTTAATCACCTTCAGTCTGCTCCCTCGTGCCTCGGCTGGACCGCGGCAATAGGCAAGGCACACAATCCCATGAAATCAGCACCTCATTGGTGGGCCTTATCTTGGAATATATGTTAACCTATTTCCTCAAAATAACAGAGTTAGGCTCATTTATAATTTCCCTACACATGGTTATTCTTCCTCTTATTTGAACCTATACTTAGCACTGTACCTGTTAAATATATGTGTCAGAGATTTAAATCTTTGGTCTTTTCATATAATGGTTGAGCCCTGAATCTCAGCAGAGTTGTAGCTAATACCTACTCTCCAGTTCATCAGACTAGCCCATCAACAAAATGATGATGTTGGACAATGCTCATCCCAAAAAAGCAAAGTGTATCTACAACTGCAAGCAAAATAGTTCCATCTTCCCCATAAGATCCAAGCCTCCTCCCAATCTGAAGCATAGTGGGCATCACCATCCCCAAATCCTCAAGATTGAGGAATGAACAAACATAAGGGGAGAATGCAACTATGGATCAAAGTAGACTTATTATGACTCTAGTAATGGGAGAAGTTGTAACATTGACATAAGGATAGTGGTCACCAGATGTTCTGAGGGGAGGGTGAGAGAAGAATAGGTGGAATATGGGGCATTTTTTAGGACATTGGAATTGTTCTGCATGAAGTTGCAATTATGGATACAGGCCCTTATACGTTTTGTCAAAATCTATGAAATTGTACAGTACAAAGTATAAACTGTAATGTAAACTATACACCATGGTTAGTAGCAATGCTTCAGTATGTGTTCATCAGTTATAACAAATGTACTACACAAATGAAAGATGTTATTAATTGGGGAAAATGTGAGAGGGGGTGGGGTGGGGTATATGGGACTCCCCCATATTTTCAATGTAATTTTTCTGTAATCTGAAACTTCTTTAAAAATCAAGTTTGAAAAAGACATATGACTGTATAACACAAACTGAACACTAATGCACACTGTGGACTATAGTTAATAATACACCTCTTCCGCTGCCATTTTAAATCCAGCTCCATACAACGCTCCGCTGCCACTGCTACTGGGACTTGGTCTGCGCGCCAGCACCACCCTGCGGACAACTTCTCCGCCACTGTGGAGGAAATGAAGGAGTACAGCAACATAGAGGAATTTGCAGAGGGATCTAAGATCAATGCAAGCAAGAATCAGCAGGATGACCGTAAAATGTTCATGGAGGCTTGAGCTGGGATACAAGCAAGAAAGATCTGACTATTTGTCTCAATTTGGAGAGGTTGTAGATTACAATTAAAACAGATCCAGTCAATGGAAGATCAAGAGGATTTGGATTTGTGCTTTTCAGAGATGCTGCTAGTGTTGATAAGGTTTTGGAACTGAAGAAACACAAAGTGAATGGCAAATTGGTAGACCCCAAAAGGGTGAAGGCATTAAAAGGGAAAGAACCCCCCAAAAAAGTCTTTGTGGGTGGTTTGAGCCCAGATACTTCTGAAGTACAAATTAAAGAATATTTTGGAGCATTTGGGGAGATCAAAAACATTGAACTTCCTATGGATACAAAAACAAATGAAAGAAGAGGATTTTGTTTTATCACATATACAGATGAAGAAATTATGAGAGAGCAGATATCATCAGATTGGTCCTGGGAAGTGTGAAATCAAGTTTCACAATCCAAAGAGGTACATAGGCAGCAACAGCAACAAAGAAAGGAGGAAGAGGGCCTACAGCTGGTGGACGAGGTGGTACTAGGGTTCATGGACGAGGTCAGGGCCAAAACTGGAACCAAGGATTTAATAACTATTATGATCAAGGATATGGAAATTACAATAGTACCTATGGTGGTGATCAAAACTGTAGTGACTGTAGTGGATCTGATGATACTGGGTAGAACTATGGGAGCTATGGATACGGACAGAGATACACAGACTATAGTGGCCAACAGAGCACATATGGCAAGGCATCTTGAGGGGGTGGCAATCACCAAAACAATTACCAGCTATACTAAAGGAGGACATTGGAGAAAAGAAGAGGAAATGCTAAAGTAACCCATCTTGCAGGACCACGTTGAAGACTGGTCTTCTGTTGATCTGATTATTTTGTAAAAGATTTTCTAGTGTACAAGACGTAACTGTCCAGCTGTATATAGCTGCCAATTAGTATTCTTTGTTTTTACTTTGTCTTTTGCTATCTGTGTTATGCCTCGATGTAGATTTGTATTTATACAAATTTTATTTGTATGATTTCATGTTAAACCTCAAATAAATGATTGTTAAATAATAATACAATGATAATATAATTTCATCAATTGTAAGAAAGTTACCACTCTAACGCAAAGTGCTAATAATGGGAAGAAGGCATACGGGAACCCTGTACTTTCTCCATGATTTTTTCACAAATTTACAAGTCCACAGTGTGGTGTGTTGGTGAAGAGTTGTATGGGAATTCTACACATGTGCATGATTGTTTTGTAAGTTCACAATTTCTGTAATAAAAAATATATTTTAAACAATAATAATGATAGCATGGGTTAGGGAGAAAATACACCAAATGTAAGATATGTACTATAGTTAGTAGTAATATTTTGATGATATTCTTTCATAACTTGTAACAAATATTTCAAAACAATGAAAGGTGTTGGTGGTTGGGTGATGTATGGGAGCCCTGTATGATGATGTGCATGTTTGTTTTGTAAGTTCACAACTTTTACTATACACTTATTGCTTACGTATGTTCATGTATGAATGATATACTTCAATAAAATAAAAAATAAAAAAATTATTTTAAAAATTGGCAAAAGGCTTAAAAAGACATTTCTCCAAAGAAGATAGACAAATGGCAACAAGCACATGAAAATATGTTCAACATCATTTGTTATTGGGGAATGCAAATCAAAACTACAACAAGATACCATTTCAAACCCACTAGAATGGCTTCTATTTTAAAATCCAGAAAATAACAAGTTTTAGAGAGTATGTGGAGTAATAGGAAAACTCATTCATTGTTGGTGCAAATGTAAAATGGAGCAGCCATTGTGGAAAACAATTTGGCATTTCCTCAGAGAGGAATCATAATTATATAATATATAATATTTTTGCATATTAGTTAGGATTAGCATTGTCACAGAGGTGCAGCAATAACTTTGATGTCTGAAAATCCTATGCCAGGCTGATCCTACATATCCTTTAAAAAAGTTGTCACTACCAGAGTTTCCAAATATTCTGATGACCTGAAAGGAGCCCTAGAAAGAAGTAGAAAAAAATTGATGTACATCAATATTACCAAAGTTGTGAAACAGCCAAAGAGTAAAGAAAATCTCTCAAAAGACCTCTGTATAGCTATACAGTCGTGAAAAAGTCTAGAAGAGGACAAAACTACTCATATACAGCCAAAGCAAATAAAAGTCTGACACAAAGACAGCAAAATATGCAGCATGTGTGTGAAAACAGGGGGCCAGACTTGAAAAACTGAGTTTCAGTGATAGAAATCTAAGGATGTGTTTCTAAAATGCTCTGTTTTAAATTCAAATCTCCAAGAAAGCCTGCCAATAAGACTCAAATTAATTTAGGAAAATGTGATATGAAGATATCTGTAAAATCTGGCTATGACATCATTCTCACTTTTTTTCCCTTTCTGAAGTAACTAGTAATAAACATTAGCTTTAATCAAAACCTGAAGTCTTGAAGGGATGTTGAATGGAATACTCATTTTACAAAGACTTGAATTGCCTGCAGGTTACTGCTGATCTAATTTGAAGTAATAATTTAAGGGTGAAAAATTATCTGTCTCATTATCACAACTTTTCATCAAATTATTCTTGAGGACGCTACAATTATTTTCTATTATGTACTTGCAAATTAATGTTTAAGTACCACGAAGAAAAAGGTGGTATTACAGAGTGAAATTTTATTGGGTTTGTTCATTTTCAATTATTGAACCTGTGTAATAAAAATGATAATAGAATGTTCTCTTCTTCAAACTCTGGAGTAACATTAATGAGCCATTTAGCGTCTCTTTTCAGACAGGGAGCTATTTACTCCTGTGTCCCTTCTCAGTTTGAATCAGGTTTTTCTGTTGTTCCATTAGTGAAAAAATCTTCCACAGCCTAAGTAGAGAAAGGAAGACTAGAAAAAACTTCAGGGTAAGTCTGCTACACGTTCCTGAAATGCTCCATAAACATTTAAGAATGGCAATAGTGTCTTTACTTCCAGATCATTATCCAGGTCTTCAAATAATATATGGCAAAACAGCCTTGTCAAGCACCATGACTACATATTGGGAGGAATATCCAGCTGGGTAATAATCATTCTGCTTTTCAGGGGTGGGGAAATGGCATTGCTGTTTTAGAAAATAAGTTTTATTTCAGAGAAGCAAAGGGTGTCACACATAGCTGTAGGCATTTGTACTCTATGAACTCTTTTACCTTCAATCCTGTTTCCATGTTATATACACCAACCTCAACAACAGACATAAATTCAGTCTTTGCCACTCATCACCTTTTACATATTATGACAGCTTTATTGATAATAAAAAAAAACCCAACCACAGGTTGATTGATTGAACAATAAAAGGCATTAGTTGTCATAACAAGGAATTCTTCATACCTTCATCAGAAATAATTGTACCTTATATTTAGTTTTCCTTTTTGATGTGAGGGGTTAAAACAGATGACAATTTACAAAGACATAGGTTCCACCATCCTCACAAGCTGTCTCATCCTTACCCAGTTATACTTTACTAGCTTGAGTTGGTGGGACCTGCAATGTCCACAGAAGTCGATTACTAAAGGTCCATGTTAAAATGAAAGCAGTTCTAGAAAATGGTAAACCAAGAAACTATTAACAATAGTAACAGGAAGTAACGAGAAGATACTTGGACACATGGTGCTGGAAGGAAAAAACACTAAAACCTAGAAATTATTCCAAAACAGGTGATGGAACCACATCTAAGATAGATTTCACTTTGTTTTATTCAGGATTTGAGTTATACCTTGGAATTTATAATTTACTCTTACATAAAATACATCTTTTTATATTCACAACTACCTTATAGGAAATGTAGGAGAGCAATTTTATCACCCCAAACAGTAGGTATCATCCTCCCAAATTATTAATGAAGAAACTGAAATTCAGAGAAGTCTTTATCTTGTATATAACTCATTCATTTATTCAAGAATATTTTTGGAGTACATGTTTTATCAGAGGCTTTGAGAACAGAGTATTGAGGCAGATATTATCACTTCTCCCATGGAAGTGACATCTGGGGAGGTTTTAGGTAAGCAGTAAGTAGACACAAAATTATTCTCAACTATAGTAAGTGCTACATAGAAAACAAACAAATTGATGTGATAACAAGTAACTTTGGATATAGTTTCAAGGACAGACCTCTTTAATGAGATAACAGGTCACAGACCAAAGGATGAAAATTATCAACCATAAAAATGATGAGAGAAGATTGTTACAGTAGGTGGGAAAGCATATTCAAAGGCTGTTGAAAGGGAAGAGTTTAGGAAGGTCAGCACAAAGAAAGAAAACATAACTAAGAATTCATGGAGGTCAACTATGCCACTGGCTTTATTTCATTTTTATTTTCCCAACTCTGACACAAATGAAATATAATCCAAAAATATCCAAAGGGGAGATTATAAGACACCAGAGGCTCTATGAGTCATGTTAATGGTCAATTTATGGCCAAACTAGCAATTCAAAGTAACCAAACTAATTTTACTGAAAACGTCACAATCTGATTTTGTAGTCAACAAGCTATGAGTTTATGGGATTTTCTGTAATTTGTAGAAAGTAAGAAAACATGGCGATTAAGAGTACAGTACTTGAAGATAGAGACCAAGAGTTGGATGCCTATTCTGTTGCTTACTGAGTATAATATCTGTACAAAGTTAGGTGGTCTTGCTGAGCTTTCATTTTTTTATCCATTAAATAGATCTATATACACCATAGAGGACTGAACATGGATTAAACAGAGGTGGCATGTAATACACTTAAGTATAGATCTGTGTCAGGTATGGTTAAGAAAAACTCTCTGATCTAATATGGATTCTTTCTCTTGCATTGAACAAGTCTACCTGATTCTCTTCTAAATTTCCCAGACCAGTCATGCCCAAACTTGGCTGCCCTAAGACATCATTTTCTTCAAACTGAAATCCTGTTCTCAGTCTTTGGATATGCACATATTCAAGTTTAAGTTTTTTATGGGTTTTACACAGAACCACATAGGGAGATTGGACTAGTTAGATAGCTGCCTAGAGAATCAACTTTAATTACTCTTTTATCCTGGGAAGCACATAGCATCACCAATTTTCTTTTATTGCCATATGAAAAGCCCATGCTTTGATAATATTTTAAATAACAATTCTTGGAGAATATGTTCTTGTTGAGAATTTATCAAAAGCAAAGTAAAATAGGTTATTGCTGCCCTTAAGTTTGTATATATAACACACATTTTAAATTCTTAAAGGTTATTTTATAAACTTTAATAGCAAAGAAGGAATTTTAAATTTGAGTGATGGAAGAGAATGAAAAATTGGAAAACACGAGTAGGAGTCTGTGTTACGCTGTAGTGTACACGTAGGCATTAGTGACTTCAGTAAACACTTTGCTTTCATTTCACTGAGCCAAGCAGCATTTGTTAAATTTAGTAATATTTAGCATTCCAAGTCAGATATTGGATTTCAATTAAAAAGCATGAAATTATATTTTAAAAACCTGAAATGTTTGCATAATCCTTAAATCCTATATTTTGAGTAGCTCTCAGCAACTGAACTATGATATTATATAAGCCAAGTTTATATACCTGAGAAAGAAGGTGGCTAGCCCATGATCCATAATTCTCATAAACGTTTAAACACATTAAATCAATTATATCAGTCAACCATGTTTAAAGTTGATCTTTCGTGGGTGCTAAGAACTTAGCACTAATCAAAAAATGACGCAATAAAGTTTTTTAAGTACGGGAGTTTATATATTGGGCAGTAACTTTGAGCTTTAATTCTGTAAAAGGCAATAGGTTATCTAACTCTTGTTTCATGTTTCACATTGGTAAGGATAAGTTAATAACTATGAAAGTTCCCTTCACCTGGCAGTGTGTAGACATCTTCATATGGCATGAAGCACTTAAATAGTAACACCCTGGATCTCCCAGTGGGTATAAGGAAAGATTTTTAATGATGTGTCTTAGTTTGCCACAGGGCTGCCTGTGCAAAGTACCAGAAATGGATTGGCTTTTATAATGGGAATTTTACTTGGTGTAAATGCTACAGTTCCAAGGCTTCCAATCCATGAACACAGAATACCCTTCCATTTATTTAAGCCTCCTATCATTTCCTTTACAATGTTTTGTAGTTTTGTGAATAAAAGTCCTTTAAGCCTTTGGTTAAGTTTATTCCTAAATATTTTATTGTTTTAGTTACTAATAAAAATGGAATTTTTTCTGATTTCCTCCTCAGATTGCACATCAGTAGTATGTAGAAATGCTATTGATTTTTGCATATTAATCTTGTATCCTGCCACTTTGCTGAACTTTATTAATTCTAGTAGCTTTGTTGTAGATTTCTCAGGATTTTCTAGATAAAGGATCATGTCATCAGTGAATAGTGAAAATTTTACTTCTTCCTTTCCTATTTGGGTGCCTTTTAATTATTTGTCTAGCCTGATTGCTCTAGCTAGAACTTCTAGCACAATATTGAATAATAATGGTGACAGTAATAATTGTTCCTGATCTTAGTGGGAAAGCTTTCAGTCTTTCACTGTTGAGTACAATGCTAGCTGTAGGTTTTACATATATGCACTTTACTGTTATTGAGAAAGCTTCCTTCTATTCCTATCTTTTGGAGTGTTTTTATCAAGAAAAGGTGCTATATTTTGTCAAATGCCTTTTCTGCATCAATAGAGAAGACCATATGATTTTTCTTCTTCAATTTATCAATGTGGTTTATTACACTAATTGATTTTCTTGTGTTGAATGTCCCTTGCATACCTGCGATAAAACCCACTGGATTGTGATGTATAGTTTTTTTAGTGTGCTTTTGGATTGTGTTTGCAAGTATTTTGTTGAGGATTTTTGCATCTATATTCATTAGAGATATTGGTAATTTTCTTTTTTCATAGTATCTTTACCTGGTTTTGGTATTAAGGTGATGTTGGATTCATAGAATGAGTTTGGTAGCTTTCTTTTGTGTTCAATTTTTTTGGAAGAGCTTGATCAAGATCGGTATTAGGTCATCTTTGAATGATTGGTAGAACCCACCTGTGAAGCCATCTGGTCCCAGGCTTTTCATCTTTGGGAGGTTTTTGATGACTGTTTCAATCTCTTCACTTGTGATGGGTTTGTTGAGGTCTTCTGTTTCTTTTAGGGTCACTGTAGGTGCTTTGTGTGTTTCTAGGAGTTTCTCCACCTCTTCTATATTTTCTAGTTTTTTGGCATGCAGTTTTTCATAGCATCCTCTTATATTTCTCTTATATCTACAGGGTCAGTGGTAATGCCCTACCCCCCATTTCTGATTTTATTTATTTGCATCTTCTCTCTTTTTTCTTCATCAGTCTAGCTAAGGGTTTGTTGATTTTGTTGATCTTTTCAAAGAACCAACTTTCGGTTTTGTTGCTTCTCTCCATCTGTTGTTGTTGTTCTCTATTTCATTTATTTCTGCTCTGATTTTTGCTATTTCTTTCCTTCACCTTGGTTTGGGATTAGTTTGCTCTTCTTTTTCTAGTTCCTCCAGGTGTGCAGTTAGGTCTTCAATTTTATCTCTTTCTTTTTTTTTTATTATAAGTATCAAGGGCTATAAATTTCCCTCTCAGCACTGCCTTTGTGGTGTCCCATAGGTTTTGATATGTGGTGTTCTCATTTTCATTCATCTGAATATATTTGCTGAATTCTCTTGCAATTTCTTTTTTTGACACACTGATTGTTTAAGAGTGTGTTGTTTAATCTCCCTATATTTATACATTTCCCCTTTTTCTGCCCATTATTGATTTCTAGCTTCATTCTGTTATGATCAGAGAAAGTGTTCTGTATAATTTCAATCTTTTTAAATTTATTGAGACTTGTCTTGTGACACAACATATGGTTTATCTTGGAGAAGGATCCATAGGCACTTGAAAAGAATGTATTTTCTGCTGTTTTGGGGTGCAATGCTATATAGATATCTGTTAGGTCTAGTTAATTTATCATATTATTCAAGCTCTCTGTTTCTTAATTTATCCTCTGTCCAGATGTTCTATCCAATACTGAGAGTGGTGTATTGATGTCACCAACTATTATTGTAGAGACATCTATTTCTCCCTTCAGCTTTGCCAGTGTGGCCTTATGTATCTTGGTGCATGGAGGTTAGGTGCATAAATATTTTGTATAGTTATTTCTTCTTGCTGAATTGCCCCTTTTATCAATATATAATGACCTTCTTCATCCCTTATAACAGTTTTGCATTTAAAATCTATTTTGTCTGATATTAGTATTGCTACTTCAGTTTTTGTGGGGGGTTTTTTTGTTGTTACTATTTGCATGGATTATCTTTTCCCAACCTTTCATTTTTAACCTGGTTGTGTCCTTATGTCTCAGGTGAGTCTCTTGTAAACAACATATAGATGGCTCATATTTTTTTTATCCATTTTATCAGTCTATGTCTTTTGATTGGGGAATTCAAGCCATTAACATTCAATGTTATTACTGTAAAGGCATTACTTACTTCATCCATTTTGACTTTATCTTTCTGTTGTCCTATTGCCCTATTGTCTATCTTTTTATGCTTTCTAATAATCTTCTAATTTCTACAGTTTTCTTCTAGTCTCCAACCCTTGTTTTTTCCTTTCAGGCTGCAGCACTGCCTTTACTATCTCTTATAATTCTGGTCCTTGGTAACATATTCTATTTGTTTTTGTGTCTATGAAGACTTAGAGCTCCCCTTCATTTTTGAAGGACAGTTTTGCTGGTTACAGAATTCTTGGTTGGCAGTTTTTCTCTTTCAATATCTTAAATACATCATTCTACTTTCTTCTCTCCTCCATGGTTTCTGATGAAAGGTTGGCACTTAATCTTATCAAGGTTCCCTTTTATGTGATGTTGTGCTTTTCCTTTGCTGTTTTCAGAATATTCTTTTTTTTTTTAATTTATTTTATTTTATTTTAGAATATTCTTTTTATCTCTGATATTTGTCATTCTGAATAGTAGGTGCCTTGGAGTAGGTCTGTTCAGATTTATTCTGTTGGGGTGCATTGTCCTTGATATTCATATTTATGTCTTTCATAAGGGTAAGGAAATTTTCAGTCATTATTTCCTCAAATATTCTTTCTGCCCCTTTTCCCTTTTCTTCCCTTCCTGGGACATCAATAATGAATATGTTCTTGCATTTCACATTGTCATTCAATTCCCTGAGACCCTGTTTCATTTTTTCCATTATCTTCTCCTTCTGTTCTCCTACCTTTTCCAGTTCAGATGTTCAGTCTTCAATATCACTAATTCTGCCTTCAAGCAATTCAAATATGCTCTTATGTGCCTCTAATGTATTTTTAATCTCATCCATCATGTCTTTTATTCCCATAAGGTCTGTTACTTTAGTTGAGACTTTCAAATTGTTTTTTATGCTCACCCAGGGTCTTAATATCCCTTATCTCTTTAGTCATATTTTCTTTCAATTCTTTAAATTGATTTAGGAGAATTTTGCGATTATCATTGATTGTCTTAATTCCTAAATCTCTTCAGGATATTTGGTTTGTTCCTTTGGCTGGGCCATCTCTTCCTGTTTCCTAGTATGGCTTGTGATTTTTTGCTGATGTCTAGGCATCTGAATATGTTGGAAAATTTACTCTGATGGCTAATTTATCTCTCTTGCCAATTATTATTTTTTCACAGCTTTTCTTTGATATTTGTTTCAATTTATCCTAATTCTTTAAAAATTTCCCAGCTTAAGTAATCAAAATCATGCAAAGGACTTACTAATGTGGCACAGATTTTCTCCCAAAGTTAAGGAGCAGAGAGACTCAATGCTGTTTTGTCCATGCAATTTCCAGACCAGCCAGTAGATGGCCCTTGTTGGTGCACCTTCCGAAGGAGGTGTAGATTTCTGTTTTCCTTTGTTTTGGTCTGGCCAGACCAGAGATTTAAAGCAGACTCTGCTGGCTGAATTCACTGATGGAAGTCTAGGGAGACTTCCCCTCCATTTTCCCTTGTAATAGCTGATAGGGAGGAAAATGTCTGCTCCCCTCTCAGTCAGCTGCAATGAGCAGGGGTTTTACCCCCATTAATATGTCAGGGGTGGGGGAAAGCCTCCGGGAGGTTTAGTAACTCAGAGTTTGTTGTTTCAGGTTCTTCGTCTCTTTGTCCCTCACCCTCCTGGGAGCTGTGCAGCACTGTCCTGGTCTGCTGACCACCAAAGCAGGTCCTTCAGGCAGCTTTTGGCTCTTTCTCTGTTGTTTTTGAGAAACAGCTGAGCCTTGTCTGCCTGATCCAATGCCATCTTCCCACAATCTCCCTGGCTATCTTATTTGTTGGCATAGATTGCTCATAGTATGTCCTTATAATCCATTTTATTTCCATAACTTCAGTAATAATGCACCCCATTTCATTCCAGATTTTTGTAATTCAAATTCTCACTCTCTTTATGTTTCTCAGTCTAGGTAAAAGTTGTCAATTTTGTTTAAATTTTTAAGAACCAACTTTTAGTTTTGGTGATTTTTTTCTCTAATGTTTTTCCATCCTCTATTGCATTAATTTCCATTCTCATCTTTATTTCCCCTTCCTTCTGCTTGCCTTGGGTTTAGTTTGCTCCTCTTTTTCTGTTCGTTGTTTCTCAAGGTGAAAGTGTAGGTTATTTATTCGAGACCTTTCTTATTTTTTAACATAGATTTTGACAGCTACAAATTTCTCAAAAAAGCACTGATTTTGCTACATCCCATAAGTTTTGGTATGTGGTGTTTTCAATATAATTATTCTCAAAGTATTTTCTAATTTTAAGAAGGCTCTATATGGAAGTTAATGCTCAAGTATTAATATATAGCTCTAATTTTATGATCAAACAAACAAGAAAGCTAATGTTTTTTTAATTAACAGCTCTTGCTACATCAATGTAAATTAAGCAGGTCAATTAGAACAGGACTTATAAAATAAATGAAACAGAAAATCAATTGCATCAATTCACAGATTCAATGCACCAGGAATATTTTGGAATCCCTTCCTAAAACTATGTAATTTGTTAAAAGTAGTAATATCAATGGCTGCACCAAAATCATTGTAATCTTGATTGTGTGGGTATGCTATAAATTAAGCCTATGTCAAATTTCCTATAAGAACTTTAGGAAACAATTGCCAAGGAAAACAATTCAAGTAATAGCTTCATAATAAAAATACAATGACATAAATCTTTGTGTGCTATTAAAAATTAATCTTTTAAGTTATTTATGATCACAGAGGGTATTAGTCAGGAAAAGTTATCTAAAACTTTGGAAAAGGCCAAAAGATAATAGTGTGATTTTTCAAAATTATGTAGAATAATTAAATAGAACCCTTCCTGGAAACTAATAATGGCTTCTGATCAAACTTTCTAGGTTACTCGTGTAGTTGTTCATGTCAAGTGACCATTCTCTGATCAAAGTGATTGGAATCAAGGCCTGTCATGCCTGCACTGCCCACTTTTGCCTGGAATCATTATTCCACCAGATATGGTAACACATCCATATTAGACAAATAAAGGACTCCATGTTTCTGATGCAGAGGCTACCATTACATGCTAGACTTGTAAGTCTTGCTAAACGTTGACTCATTTGTCTCATAATGAGGGAAGCCACACTGCACAGGGTACTGGCTGCATGTCCTAGCAGATTAACTATAACAAACATTTGATACTCTCTCAGAATTACAGGTGATTTCTCGTGGTCAATGACCCTTTTCCAGGTTTTGATTTTGCTGTTCTAGTCAACTCAACTAACTCTGACCACACCATTACATCACTTGGAACTAATCTGCATCATGTGTTAGGATTTCTGGACAATTTGAAGTCAGACAGTGATGTGGTCTTTATCACAGAAATGACTCAAAGTGTGCTGATAATGAAGGCACTGAATGCACCATCAACTTGCTCTCCCAGGTATATGATATTTTTGAACAATGGAACAGCCTTATTGACTCTAAAATATAACTGACTCTACCTCCCTCAACTCCTCCTAGTTCACACACCTTAGTAAGACATTTTGATCACAAAATACACCTGTCCCTAGAAAGGAATCATCTCCTCTTGGAGGCTTCTTGGGTAGTGGTCAGGATGAAAGAGTTGTAGGATTATAGAGACCTGTGTTGAAAATTTGGGATTGTGTCCAGATCATCCCTGGGCAAACTACTTCTTTTTTTCCCCTAATGGAAAACCCAACCAAGCTAGCTTGTTTGATACACTCTCCAGGTGGCAGCCAGCCAAAAGGCACCCTAGAAGAATCAAACAATTATAATTCAGCCATCTGGGTTCTCAGGCTGGACATGATCCTAGATCATAGAGATAATGATCCCTTGGTTGAGTACACTGCTCCCCAAGTCTCCCTACATTGGCCCATGTGGATTAAGGTAAGGAATATAATGGATCTCTGTATATTTTATAAGATGCCCTGGAACACTCATACCTGATATCTTCATGTCTGGATGCAAATTGTGGTTCATTAGAAAAAAGGGAAATTATAGCTACTGGATTGAGACACTGCTCTTTTGGCAGTTAAGAAGAACTGTGGCACCTGTGGAAGAACTGTGGCACCTGTGGAAGAAACACCTTAGACCATAGGAGGTATGGAGGAGAAGGGTCATTAATTATGTCTTTCAGAGCTGCTCCTTGCAGCCATCTCATTAAAGAACACATCATGGCATTGCACTTACAAACCACTGCAAGTGTCTTGTATTTAACTGAGTGAAGGGTCTACTTAACCCAACTCCCCCCACCACACACACACACACACACACACACACACACACACACTGGCTCTGACCATGTTTGGTTGAAATTTTCCTTGAACCTACTTAGAAATTTATGAGAAACATCAGAGCATGGAGGATGGTCCCAACTCCTGAACCTCCCAGGCAAAACCCTGTCAATATCTCCAGATGTCTTCCCTGTCCTTATTTCCATAGTTGTCATTCATTCATTTGTGGATTGGACAGATGCCACCCAGCTGTCAACATGGATAAATAGCATAGGTTGAATTAAGTGCCCTCAGGATTAGACTCAATTATTCAAATTGAACCAGAAATCTTAAGGTCCACCAGTTGGCTAGAAAGCCATGTTGCAAACACTGTCAAACTGTTCCCTGAGGCAAACATAGGTCCCACTTGGGTCTCAACAAATTGTAAACAAAACTTTCTAGTGCCATTATGCATGTCCTTGGGACTATAATTCTTGTGGGGAAGCCAGGCATTAACTTACCTCCCTCCTTAGGAGTGGTCCTAAGAGACCTTCAAATATTTAAGGAAATGTCACCAGTAGATGATATAGATCTCAGATATCTGTGGAGCACTCTCAAAAATTAAGCTTCCCTGGTTTCCTGGAGGGATAACTGACTTGAATTTATGCATACCCTTCAGAAAGTGATCTGTATGATGGAGTCATCCAAGTAGAAAAGGTGGTATAAAATTTGTCCCTGAATTTAGTTAAAATAGTCAATGATACCACCTCAGTCCTGGAAGTCATCAGATCAGATCAGTTCACTGGCAGAGTTGTTATACATGATAGAATTGCCCTACATGTCTTCCTTGTAGAACCTGTGCAATTACCAACACATCCTTTAGTACCTGGATTAATATACAGAAATTGAAGGAGAAAGCCACCTGGCTTTATGAGGTAGCCCCTAATGATTTATGACTTTTGTTCTATTGGCTGTGTCTGAGACCCTAGGAAGCATGTCTGGAGTCAGTAGAGGAGGTCAACTCTGCCCAATGGAATATTGTCAGTCAGATGTTTAATTAAATGCTTTATGAGACTAAATAAATTTGGTCCCAAACCCTGTCATATTAATCAGAATCACCAATGAAATGGCACACTCAATTGTAAAATTTGCCCAAAAATCGTGATGGTGTAGAATAGAAGGGTGAATATTATTAGGAAACAGTTGTCTATTGGTCTCCCACATTTTTGCATAGCTTATGAGTGAGGAGGTTCTGTTCTTTGGACCATCCCTCCACGGATATTTGTAGAGTGAACAGTCTTGGAAGAGAGAGACAATGACTCCCTTGAGAGCATAGGTCAGGCTATGTATGGAACAGGGAGTAATAATGCTTACTCTGCAGTAAAATAAAGACAACTTTTTCCTCTGGAAAAAGTTTCCACAGGCCGGCTTACTGCTTATCCCTAAGCTTGGGGATCTTCTCATGTAATACAACTCACTCTTTATGCAGCATCCATCTGGGTCCATGTGTGTTGATCCTGTGAGACTTGGGGGCATGGGGAACTGATGAAGATAAGGTAATATCCATGCTTATCTCTGTGCCAAAGTAGTAAACACCTTTCTTTCTTACCCAGGGGTCTCATATCTTCGTCAGTACCCATGAAAACATGACAGGCTACCGTGACAGGCTACCATGCCAGCCTGGGAGCAGAGTAACATCAGATTCCACATTTCTCAACATCAGTAGAGACAATAATGCCAAAAGAGGGTTTTATCATGCTGTTTTCTAATTACAAATCATATTTTATCATTTCCTATTCGTTTAAAAAATCCATTTCAAACTATATATGTTATTCTACTGGTTATCTCATTAATGATTAAAATAATAATGAGACATAAGCTCACTATTTGTATAAGATTTTTTTTTTTTAACAATTTGAGAATTTTGCTTTTACAATAGCCTAAGTTCACTAAGAGTAGGTAGGCCCCATGACTTCTACAAGCTCCCAGAGTACTTGGCACAAGCTGATATTTTATCATTGAATTTTGGATTACAGAATATGAAATTTTATCTTTAACTGGATTTTTATGCCCTAAAAACTTTCCAGAGAAATCTGTGTGGTTTGAACCAAAGAATAAATTTTTATATATTTATATATAAATAAATATATATTTATACACACACACACACACACACACACATTAATACTCCCAGTAAAGACATGGGAATGAAATATAGAAAAAAACATTGAAGTATATAGAGTTATTACATTATTCTCCAAATGGATAAATGAATGATATGCTAAATGTATGAGTGAATGATTAAAATTTATAAGGTATCTAGCTGGGGTTAGGGATGTAACCACTGGTTTTTAAATATTTTCATATGTAACTCTAGTTCTTCTGGGAGTTGAAATTATATAAAATTTCAATTATATATAATTATATATAATTGTTTTCATATATACCATATTTAGATTTAGGGTTGAGCTAATCAAGCTCCAAAATACATGACCCACACAATAAAATATTATTGTTATAAAAATATTTGGATATGTATTACATCAGATCATATCAAAGAATGCTATCCTCTTCTAAATATAGGAAAGTATGTGTGTATAATCTACAAAGAAAAAAAATGACATGATTTTATTCTTTCTTTATCTACTAAAAGCCCATTCCATTCAGTTGAATATCACAGGATTTCAGCATCCCTGTATTATTCTCAATCCTTTTGCTAATGCTTTTAAGAAGAGGACATCAATAAAATTCAGTATGCAGACTAACAAATATACTATGTTCTTCTAAACCTAATTACCCAAATCTTCATTAATACAAGTAGCATAGAGCAAGCAGCAGTATTCAATAAAAATAATTACGAAGACTACAGCTCCCCTTGATAGAGCACAAACAATTGTATTTACAGAAGGCTTTCTTATTTTAGGTTAAATAAGAAATGCATTTCTTACACAACATTAAAACAAATATCCATGCAGCAAATCTGAAAGCTGTAATACAAACCTCACAAAGCTAAATCTGACCACCACTGATATAAGTAGTTTTGCAGCTCTCTAGAGTTTGAAACATTTCTTGGCAGTGGTAACTCCAGAATTTCTATAGAGTTGGGGATTGGTAGCAGCTATTTTTCAGGAGCAGGGCTATAAGATTGTGTTTGCATAACATTTAAGGTAAGATTGAGACAAAGCTAAACTTGCACATCAAAGAATGGGCCATAGGGCTGATGGAGAAACTACCTCCCACTCACTCACTATCACCTACATTTCTGTGCCCATTATTTTCCATTTTCTTTTGCTGAAACCACAATTGGAGAACCTAAAAGCAGTTGATGCGAATGTAGATTTCACTAAATTCAACACTACGATTCAGAGAGATTTTTTTCTAATCGACTTTATGTCCTGGTAAGTAATTTAGGTCTACTCTCCCTCCATTTGTTTTCAAAAAGTATGGCAAAGGGTGTAATGGTTAGGCTAATGTGTCAACTCGGCCAGG
>JAQZBX010058786.1:0-17664 GCA_029593785.1 Cabassous unicinctus
AACTCTTTAGTCTCTTGCCTACCCTAAAAATAAATAAATAAACAAACAATTAAATAAAGAAATGCAAATGTAAAATCCAGGGGTTTATATTGTAGTGCCCATATATGTTCTATATGGACATGACAAAAACCTCAATCAAAATATAGAAAAAAGTATTGAATTTAAATGTTGCTAAAGAGAAAATATGAAAAGCAAGGAAATATACAACAGTGTTGTTGACCTCATTTCTAATTAAAGCCATGTGTAACAGGCATGAATATCAGTTCACAGATTCCATAAACAAAAAGAATCACTCAATATTTTTATAATTCAACTCGATTTCTTTCTCAAGTCCCTATTTCCCAGGATAGCAAAAATATAACTTTAGTCATCTTGGGGTCCTCACCTATAACTTCAGTTTTTGTCTCAGCTCCAGGGAGCTTTCATAGATCCACGATGTTGTGGGGATAAGGGGATTTTGATCCTTAAGTAATTTATCTTTGCAAGTATTTGCTGAGAGAAAAATCTTCCTGTTCACACAGGTAATAACCCCTTCAGTTTTGGTGGCTCTTCTACCAAGTCCATTTCATTCCGGGACATAGAACTCTCTGAGAAGCTACTTATAGCCCACTTTACCTGAATGCAGGATGCTGTCCCTCTCTCTTATAAAAATTCTGCTTGGGAAGTGGGATGTAGGGAAAGTCTCCATTCTATTGGAAACAATAGAATCATATTAGAGATATGATTAATGCTTAAGAAGAAAGTTTAAGTAATATGAAATATTTACCGGCTGACAAAGAACATATATAAGCTGATATAACACAGAGTATATTTTCAAGTTTGCCAAGATGTATTTCATATAAAAAATGATTATATCCATCGAAGTTGGATAATGGATGATGTTTATCTTTTATCTCTATGTTCTAACTACTTTTCATTGAGTATGCAATATATTAAGAATATAGAAATTCCAGTATTTAAAAATAATTTCTGTGTTAAAAATCCAAACAGTAGGACGGAAATCTAAAGGAGTCATTAGGAGAGAGAAGAGTGTTACTGTTATTGTTTGGATGGGAGTATGTGTGTTGATATTTTTAGCATAAGACAGAACTAAACCTGCCTGATGTCTGAAAAGAGAAAAGAATAACAATAATAGCACCAAAGGAACAGAAAAGATCTAAGATGCCAGAGGAGGCATCCTAAATAGTTCAAGAAAACAGGTTAAGGAATTTGCTTTAGCAGAAAAAAATGGGTACCTTCTCCTCAGAGAGAGGAGGGAGAATAATGTGCAAAGACTTAGAAATGTTTTTATGTTCTAAGGAAGAGGTGGTGACTGAATTGCTTGACACTTGCCTGGATGTGTACATAACTTCTGAATATATACATATATATACAGATGATATAGATATATATGATAGAGTTATAGACAGAGATGTACTGGAATTTTCTGTATGTCTCTATCTCTAGCATCTCTATCTCTATTTCTATCTCTATCTCTCTATCTCCATATCTCTATCTCTATCTATCTCTATCCTCTGTCAACTAGGAAAAATACCGGATACCTGGCATTCTCAATACCTATTTGTTGGATAACCTATGAACAAGTCATGAAAGTTTATAACAGTCACTGAGAGTGGAAAGATAGCAAATCAAGAAGAGATGCATAAAATGATTGTGGAGCTCCAGTGAGGGCCCAGCTGCAGCTTTACAATAAGATTTAGCAATACATCTTATTTGAAGAACAAGTTGGTGTACTCTGTTCCCTTCCAGAAGCTGCTTGACTTGGGCTGCCTGCTGTGGGCAGTGGAAGTAGGGTGGTGCCTATAGTGTCAGGACTGACTTTTCCTTTAGGCACTCTAAGCACAGTTCCTTGGGCCCACAGTACTTTAAGAGCCCACAAAAATATTTTAATTTCTTTTAAAATCAGAAGAAAAATGAAGATCATATTAATCAATACATAATAAGGAATACAGCCTTATTATATTCATCTTTACACCACCACAATCATAAAATATAATTAAAAAAATATTTTTTGGAAGAAGGGACCCAGGAAGGCAAAAGTACCTAGGGCCCATGAAAGTCACTATGTCCCGGCTATTGTAGTGTGTTGAATATCAAAAGTTTATAGGGTAACCCGGTATTGGGGCAGAAACTGTGATGAAAAGTCTACCTGACATTAGATTGAGAGTAAGAGGGGAGAGTGGGAGGGAGGAACTATCTGTAAATGTGCAAGGCCTTAAGTGATACAGACAGAGTTCTAGTCTACAAGTGTAGGGAGACCAGGAAAGAAGAGTTGACTTGAGCTTAATGCAGTTTCTTAAATAGACATCTTAATCTAATCTTTATGTAAAATCTTGGAACTTTAGGCCAGGAATTGAGAAATACTCATACATAATTTAGTCCCTTTCATCACTCCAGATAAATATTTCAGCAAGAGGGTTTTATTTAATTTAAAACAAACTATTCCTCCATCTTTCCTTCCTAAAATTATTTTTTGAGTGGTTTTCTGGGATTTGTTCAGTTGCTGCTTGATATAATAGGAATACTGCTTTATACCATGCTGTGGGGATGGCAATGATGGGATGAAAAACATGGTATTATACTTTCTTACAAAATTAGGTTGGATATCAGTCTTTGGGGTGCATTGGTCTGTTAAAATAGTGTTTATTCTCACAAGGACTAGCAAGGACAACACTAAATAATCATTTCTAGGTTTATCCAAAGGTTAATGCTACCCAGATTTTATATACAACTTGGATGATATGAATGTTAGGCACTGGAATCTATGCAGTAGACAATGTAGGCTATTTCCTCTGCTCATTAAATTGATCCCAAAACAATGTTTATGGATAAACTCTCAGATATAACAGATTTTCCAATATATGTGAACCTTGAGCATATAGTCAGGAGGACTAGGCTCAAATCCAACTCTTCCATTAACAGGCTGTGCAACTTAAGCAAATCACAACCTTTCTCAACTTCAGGGTCCTTCCCTCTTAAAAAAAAAAACAAAAGTTAATAGCTTCAGGTATAATGTGGTATACCAGATACTCTGCCTCATCCAGCCCCTTTGCATCTCACAACTTGAGTCAAAATTTTCAAGGAAAACATATGTAAATATAATAAGCCAAAAGTCAAGAAGGTGAGGTACATATAGTATTACAAGCTTATAGTGGAAAGAACTCAAAAATTTTGCTTTTAAAGAAGATTAAATGTGAACTTCATCCCACAAAATACCAGCAAATCATTTTGTTTGATGGATACAGATCATAGCATCCCTCTTGAGATATCTGGCCTTCATTAATTGGAGTATCTGTATTTTTTTTCAATTTTACATTTTCCATCATATATTCATAAGAGTGAGGTATACTAGGTCCAACTCCTGTTACACAAATGGGAAAGGGATTTTTCAATGGAAAAATTTCCTTGCGATACCATTAAGAGAGAGGAAATCAAAGCACCAATATTCCCTTATAAACTTGATGCTTTTGTAATTTATTAAGAGTAAAGTAACTCTGTCAAATTCAAATACTGAGTAATTTTTGAGGAAGTTTGATTTGGCACAAAGTGAACAGAAGCAGCATTTAAGCTACTAGAAGGCAATTCCAGAATAGGAAATATCCTTCTCACAAAAACTAGTCCACATTCAAGATAGTCTAGGAAAAATAAAAGAAAGAAAGAAGCAAACAACAAAAAGCAACCACTTTCTTCCTAAACTGAAGGTAACTGTTTATTAAGAGTATTTTTATAGCTGTTACCAATCCTGGTTTTTCAATTTCTTTGACCACATAGGCTGGCCTTTCTCAAAGTGTTGAGATCATCACCCTCTTTCTGAAACTCATCCTCTTTGACTTTTGCAATATGGTGGTTCCTCTTTTTTTGACCTGTGACTGTCCTCAGTCTATTTCAATTCATTTCATCAAAAACATATTTAATGCCAAATATGTGAAATTTAGTGCACTAGCCGGTGTGTTGGATCAGAAGCCTGTTTAAAATAGGGTCATGGCCCTCCCCAAGGAATTTACGTCTAATTGAAGAAATAAGACATTCTCAAAAACAAATAATGACAAACTATAATACTGAATACTTTGTTTCAAGTCTTACTATCTGCCAGTAATCATTATAAATTCTTGACAAGTGTTCTCTCACGTAAAACTCTAAAGCAAGTACTATTTTTGCATATATCACAAAAAGCTTATGAAGTATTATTATTATTCCCATTTTATAACAGGCCCAAATGAAGTTTATAACAGATCAAAATGGAATAAAGAGAGGTTAAACAACTTCCACCAAGTTCACAAACCTAGTAAATATATTTTTCAAAAGGAAGAAAGTGACTAGTAAGAAAATAGAGATCTACAGAAAGTATTATCCGAGCACAGAAAAGAGAGATTCATTTTAATTAATGAATATAGGGAAGGTTCCCTAGAGGAGACAGCTTTGGGACTGGCCTCTGGATACTATCTTATCATAGTTCTACTCCTGTATCTCTGACTGCTTCTTCCCAGAGCAGGTCTCTAGCCCCTTTCTTATTGCTCACCACTTAAATGGTGGTACCAAAGTTAAACCATGAACCGCTTTTCTTTTCTCTTTTCCCTTCCTTTTCCATATACCAGTGATGATCTGATGGATTCCTGGACTTTCTTTACTTCATTCATTCATTCATTAACCTGTTAAATTCTTAAATATTATTGAGAATCCCAAAGAGCTTTTGTTTATGTGTATTATATCTATTAATATCTTCAATATTAGAAATTAAAAAGAAATATTAGTAAGTTATTAATAAATTTAAAGCAATAACAAAGCCATCACATTATAACATAAATAACATATTTTATGAAATCTGACTATATTTTCCAAAACATAAAAATAAAAGTAGTGAGAAGGGTAGCATTGCTTTACATATTTTGAAATCTCTTTAATACCTGGCTTAAAAGAGACAGCTGGATTTTCCTGTCTTTCTGCTTCATTCTGTTGTAATACATGGTTTTAGCTGAAATGTGTAAAAAATTGACTTCCAGAGAAACTTAGTTCAAAATGAAGGAACATTTTAATTTTTTTTTTCAGATAACTGGATAGTCTAGTTTGGTACTACATGGAAAGTTCACAAGCAATGGTTTTGTTATATCATGGACCCCGAAATCATATAGACGAAATACTCATGCTGTTACATTAAAATCCATTGGCCTATCTTGCAGTCTATGTGGAACTTTTATGCATGTATGATTTTCTACCATCAGGCATGGATCATTTGGACAATATTGGGTCACAGAGTTACACAGATCTTCCAAATGTTGGTACAGTTAATTCTGCAATGTCAAAAACAAATCACAGGGAAGCAGATGTGGCTCAAGTGATTGGGCTCCTGTCTACCATATAGGAGGTCCAGACTTCGATTCCTGGGGCCTCCTGGTGAAAAGCAAGCTGGTCCATGCAGCAAGCTGGCCTGAGTGGAGAGCTGGCCCATGCAGGAGTGCTGGCCCGTGCAGAAAGCTAGTGCAGCAAGATGACGCAACAAAAAGAGACACAGAGGAGAGTCAATAAGAGATGCAGCAGATCAGGGAGCTGAGGTGGTGCAAGAGATTGGGCAGCCTCTCTCCACTCCGGAAGGTCCCAGGGTCGGTTCCTGGTGCCGCCTAAAGAGAAGACAAGAACACACAGAGAGCAGACAGCGAGCACACACACACACACACACACACACACACACACAAACAATGGTGGGGGGTGAGATATAAATCTAAAAAAAAAAAAGAAATCACATGATTAATACTACCACCAATCTCTGCATAAAAGTCTTCACATATTGGGAAGATGTCAGAACTGCAGTGGCAGATACACATTTTCCAAAATTAAATTTTTTTTTCACTCAAAAGCTCAAATTTTATCATTGGGAACAAATGCTATCAGTTATTTTCCTTCAAGTGGTAAAATTTACTTACGTCATTTTCGATAAAACGTCTGCCAAATACCTGAGTCTCAATAACTGGTTTCTCTGTTAGTTGTTCTTTCAAGAACAGCAGCATGCTCAACAAAAGAAAGCAGCTATTTTGACTCTCGACAATGTCACAGAAATCCTTTCTGTAAAGAGACAACCACCATATATATCGTTGTAACCAAAAAATTAACGGATGTGCTTCAGTCCATTGAATTCCATTTTAGGCAATGGCAAAACTTCTGATATGTTACAATGTAGCCAAAGGAAAAAAACAATAATTCTGATAGCTCACTGAATTATAGCCTGGATGTATGTTAGCCTCTTCTTTTTGTTGTTTTGTGTGTTTTTTTGCGGTACCAGGGCCGGGAATTAAACCCGGGACCTCATATACTGGAAGCCGGCGTTCAATCACTGAGCCGAGCTGTGTTTTTTGTTTTTTTTTTTTTTGCTTGTTGTTTCTATTATTTTTAATTTACTTTTTTAAGAGGCACCTGGACGGAACCAGGACCTCCCATGTGGGAAGCAAGCGCTCAACTGATTGAGCCACATGCACTCCCCTATGTTAGGCTTTTGAAGTAGTATCTGTAACTGTTGTAAACTCACGGAAGCGTAACCCAGATGCCTAGTTTCTTTAATGCTGATGCTGTGTTTTAAACTGCATAACATTATTCAGTAACTGGACAGTAACAAAACAACTCCCCTTATCTTGTTTTGCAAACTTGAAGTCTGATGCCCTTACATATAGCCCACCGCAGTTGGGTGCCCTTGCAGGTAGCTCCTTGTGATTAACATGAGTCAGCCCAGAACTGACCACCCCAAATTCCTAGGTTATCTTTCTAGATCAAGGCAGTTCTAATCAGTAGGCCCTCCTGACATGCGCAGTAGCCTAAACTTTAAATTTCAAGCATGTAATCAGTCTGCGCATGCTCAGTAATTAGACTATGTCTAACCTCATCATCCTTCATTATCCTAAGCCTTTGAATGCAATAAAACACTGAAAATTTCTCCAGTTTCGGGAGACAGATTTATAGCCCATAGGCCTTATGATCTCCTTGCCTTTGTGCTTGGCAATAAACTTTTTCTCTTTGAATCCCTGGTGTCACATAATTGGCTCTCCCGTGTGCATCGGGCAAAGAACGCCCGCTTTGATTGGTACCATCATTTTTAACTTGCCATATAGCAGTTAGTGTCAGGACCATATCATTAGGCACTCTAGGCACAGTTTATAGGTTTTTTTTTTGTCTGTTTGCTTTGTTTTGTTTTTTTAACATGGCCCCAGCCGGGCTCCCCACCTCAGCCTCTGAGCTAGGCCCTTGGGGCACCTTCCTTGGGAAGTGGATACACGAAAGGCCTGGCGGGGCCAGGGAGAGCGGGTAAACAATGCAAAAGAACTGAGGATACGCGGGACAAGAGCACGGACAGCGGGGGAGGGGGGCATCCACCGGGTCTGCAAGGAGGGGTGAAAGGTCGTCTAGGTGCCAGCCAAGGGGTAGGCTTGGACACAGCCCATCAGTGTGCCCGAGGCCCCGGAACCCCTTCTCTTAAGCCAGACATCAGGGGTGCGACGCTGGGATCAGAGCCCAAGGGGCACAGGGGTCTCCTGTCAGACGTCAGACCGCCTGTGAGGGGCGAGGAGCCCCCAGCCCAATCCTGCCTGGCCCTTAGAAGGAGGTTCTGGGCACCAGCTTGTTGGGGAATGGAGGTGGAGGCTGAAGGAACTGGAAACAGCAGGTCCTGGGCTCGCCCCCTCCCACCCCACCCCACCCCACCCCACCCCCAGCCTGGCCTGGCCCTGGGAAATCTTCTAGAAGGGCTGTGAAGAATGGATGTGCTGGGAGTTACCAAATCCCTGTCTTTCAATGTGAATCAGTTTTTCATCTCCTCATATACCCACCTATATTCAGAATTAACTTGTTCCTCTATTTCCTCTATTTCCTGAGAATAGAAGCTAACTCTAGATTGTAGGTTTGATTAGCTGTAGGTTCAACTAAATGGTGTCTCCAAAATGTCCCTTACAGCTAGTTTGTCAATACCAGCACCCAGTTCTGAGAACAAGCATTGCATGTGGCTGTGTCTCTAAATTCTCTTTTAATGTAGTGGAGTCTCTTTTTATGACACTGACTCAAGAGATTGCACAGTTTTGGATTTAAGTACAGAGATGTAGAAACTTTCTCAATGAATGCTTAGATTTTATTTTGTGTATTTAACATAATAGTTCTTTATTTTTTTTGTTTTTGTTATTTATTTATTTTTTTATTTCAGCAAAACAAGCCATCAATCAGGGGTTTATGCAAAAGGCATGACTATCAAGCCCCCACCCTAAGAGAAAAGCCAGTGGGGGATAGATGCTTCCTTCTAGTGGGAATCCTTTATATTAAAGTGGTTGCCCAGCTGGAGACCAATGTAAATCGAATAAGCCACAAGATAGAGCTCTATTTATTTCCTTCTTGTCTCCAGCTTCTGACCAAAGCCTGCCACCTGCCCTTGTTGTAAAATCATAAGCAGCTGGAAGCTGCAGAACAGATCGATATGAACAACCTGTACAGCTTCCTATTGCCTGCTATTTGACTCATCTTCCTTGTCCATCATGCTGACAGGAGAGTTTGAGACCCTCTGGAAGGCTTCCTTTATTTTTGGGGGAAGGGACATGTTCATGATAATGTATATACTATATGTCAACCAATTTATTCAGACTTTATGAAAATACCATGTACCTCCCTCTTCAGGCCTTTAAAAAGTTCAATTAGTGATATATGTTGTAGCATTTGAATGCCAGGATTTTGTATTCTCTTTGGTAATGCTTAAGGCTTAAGACTGTCACAATCATTATATTTCTCACTGTCAAGTCTCTAATCTTCCCCATTTCTAGGACGTGCTGCAGAGGCATGTTGCCAGTTTTCTCCCAAGTGCAGCTTTGAACACATCTCTTCCTTGTTCAAAAAGTTCCCTTAGAGCCACATGTTTGAAATGCCCTCACTCATTGTCTCTGTCCCATGAAAGGAAAGCTCATTCTTCAAGGCCAAATATTTTCCTTGCCTAAAACATAGCAGTACTGAATAAATGGTAATTATCTTAAAATGCCTACATTAAAATATTTCATTCATGACACTCTCCTTGATTATGAGTCATTTACAAATTAAAAAATAAAATGCCTGCTTTACATAACACATTGGAGCCACTCACAAAGCAATGGACAACACAAGTAAAGACCCTGCCCTCAGGAAATTTACAGGCTACTGTGGAGATAATACACAAACTAAGTACATGATATAATGTCAGGTAGTGGTTAGAGCTATGAGGAAAAATAAAACAAACAACTGGGAAGGAAAGGGGTGGGCTCGTTTAGATGGAGGTGGTGAAGTAGGCTGCTCTAAGGAGGTGAAACCTGAAAGGACACCCAAATGGCCAAGAACTGGGTGGCCCTGCCGAAATTCAGACATGTAACGACAGTAGCTTCGACTGAGTTGAGATGAAGTGATGCAGAGACATTTAAAATAATCTACCATTTTTACCAGAACTTCAATAGCACTTTAGTTTTATGACTACTACCACATTATGCTTGATAGATTCCACATGAATCTGGAGTGCAAGTTACTGGTACAGAGTTGATGCTTAGTAAATGTTCACAACCAGTGCTCTAACTTCCCAAGCCTTTCCCTTTCCTACCTGTCTGCCTAGATCTGTGGCATCTGCACAATCCCTTCTGTTTAGGTTGAAACAATTCTGAGCCTGCTGCATTCTCCCCTCAGTGTTCTAGGCAGGTTCACATGACACCTTTATAATAAACGAGCATACATTGTCATTCAATTAATCACATACAATTGTCAGCCCCAATGCATGTGGACAAATTAGATCTTCAAATAATTGTCAAGTGTAATTGGCTGCTTGAACTCACTAAATAAGATGTAACTGGTCAATTGCTTCAGAATCTAGCCCCAAAAGCCAACAGTTGGCTCATTTTTATGTGTAGTGCACTGTTTATTTCCCCACCTGCAGTTAATTGTCTATAGATAATTATAGATATGCCTTAAGGATGGAAAACTGCCCTTTGGAAATTGAGCCTAAGTTCATGTCCAATACCCCTATCTAGCAGGCCTCTTATTTTAAGCAAGAAAAAGAATCAGATCAGAAACAATTATACAGGAATCAAGATTATCTGGTTGGTCCCTACAGTCTTTTTCACGGCATTCATACTCCACCAACTTGACTCATCTAGCTGATTTGATCTAAAGCCTCTATCTGTGAAAAGCAACAGGCACAGGTCATCTCAGCATTTCCACCATCATCCCTCATTCACATGACCTGAAGATGAATCCCAGTGATTATGTGGAGTTCAGGACTTCATATTCATAATATATAACCATCATATTTACTGGGCTAGCTCTCATTGAATCACTATTCACATCAATCAGTTAGGATTAAACATTCTCATGTCAAGGCAAATCTGTTCTTTAGCAGATGTTTGAGGAGCAGGCAAAGAGGGATGTGGGACTCAAACCTTTGACTTTATATAATATTTGAAAAATTACAGCACCATTTACTGTAAAATGTTGATGAAACAACAGGTTAAATTCTAACTATTCCTAAAGGAAGTCTATTTTAATTACATACTCCATCACTGCAGTCTGAGACTTTTGCATGCCATCTCATTGCCAACTTGAAGTTCAATACCAAAAGAAGGTCATTTGAAAATGAATGGGTTTCAACATGTTCATCTTTTATAGAGGATGCCTCATTTTATTGCTTGAAAAATGGGGAAGAAAAATTCCACAATCCTAAAGTTGTTCAAATCAATGTTTTAGAAGCTCTTTGTGAATAAACAGTGCCAGTGTAAAGTTATTCATGCTCATTTTGAAACCAAGGAAAAAGATCTAATCTAGTAATTCATACAGCATGGTTAGGTGAGGAAAAATCAACAGCCAGTATATTAAACCTGCTTGAGTTCCATCACTACTATCGCTCATTCACTTTGTTAATTAGGGCAAAGTATGTAACCTCTTAGAATCTCATCTGTAAAATGAGAATAGTATTGAGAATTTATCAGAGCATTAGTAATAATTAAATGAGATAATTCTATAGATTTAAGTGTTTTAAGAAGTGGGATATCCTGTAGAAATGTAAGATACACATATAATCGTATAATGGAAATAACACTAGACATAGAAAAGATATGTGTTTGGGTCCTAACACTGCCACTTACTGGACATGATGTGTTGAACAAGTGATGAATGTATAGACAAATGAATGAATCAATAAATGAATGAATGAGTCAATCATATTCAATGAGTCACATTGTACCAGGAATTTTAATTGGCACTGTGGATAGACAGGTGAATCAGAAATATTCTTTCCTACAGGGAGCTCAGACTTGTGTGAAAAAAAACTAACAAGTAAGCAGACCATCATTATCCAGTAGAATAAATCCTAAGGTATAATTCAGCATTGGATATTACAAGGGTGTATAACAGATGGATGTCTCACCTATTTTGGACATGAATGAGCCAGGACACTTCCCAGGAAAAGTGGATCCTATGCTGGGTATGGGAGAACAAAAAGGCATAATCAAGGAAAGTAGATGAGGGGAAGCATATTCCAGGCAAAGAAATGAACATTAATAGAGGTAGAAAGAAAGAGTATATGGGCAGCAACATGTAGATCAACACATTTTGTTGGCTCTTAAACAGGCAAGTAACCTGTTCAAGGCCACAAGCTAATAAGTGGTGAAATCACGGTTCAAACCCATGACCTTAGTCATGCTAAGTAAAATAATTCATGATACCAAATTTTTTCCTTGACTGTATATCTTGACTTTTGTTTAGTGGCAGTGCATATTGGTCTATATGTGCATACAGATTTTTAAAGGGTGTCATAAAATATAATATTATGGATTTACCATAGTTGTTTAGCCTTTTTAATATAGTTGGGCATTTAAGTCATTTCTGCATTTTCATGATTACAAATAATGCCATAGTGAAAAAATTTTATTCAATAAATATTTATCGAGGACATAATGTGTATCAGGTAGTGTGCAATGTATTGGGAATACAATGGTGAATAAGACAGATATGATTCTTTATGTACCTTACATTCTCCCAGGAGGAGATGAACCCAAAACCCTACTAACTAATTACATAAAATTAAGACAGTATGAACAGCATTATAAAAATATTAACAGATTGTTGTGTAAGTGGGGAGGAAGGTGTATGCAGGTTACTGTAGAAAGCTGTGAAAAATGAAAAATATACAATTTATTTTTTCTTAAGTCAGTGTGAGTTGAATTACTGTCACTTGCAGATGAAATGATGCCAATATAGTCAGACAATTCAGAAGAATAAATTGCAAGTACAACTGTAATAAAAAGGCTTGGAAACAAACAACTGTCTTTGTAAGCAGGCAATGCAACAGGTGGAAGCAGACACACATGAACATAGCGGAGAAGATCCCACCAGCCAAAATGTTCACTTTATCATGGGCATCAGTCAGTTTATATTAGAGAATAAAGAGAGCCAGATAATCTTGCAAGTCAGTTAAGAACAGTTGATTTAAAAATCTTATGCTGTAATGTTTTAAGAGTTATACCTCTATTTTCTTAGAAATCATTTCATGAGACCATCAGAAATTTTTAGAAATAGTTATTAAATGACTTTATTTTATAACAACTGTATTGAGGTGTAAATTACATACCCTGAAATTCAACCATTTTAAGTGTATAATTAAATTATTTTTAGTAAATTTACTGAGTTATGCAACCATCACCACAATCCAGTTTTAGAATATTTTCATCAGCCAATTATCATACCTCCTGCCCATTTACAGTTAGCTTCCATTTCCAACCACAGGCCAGGCAAATATTAATATCCTTTTTGTCTCCAAAGACGTTCCTTTTTCTGGACATTTCATATGAATGCCATCATACAATACATGGCCTTTATATCTGGCTTTCTTTACATAGCATAATGTTTTGGAGGTTCATCCACATTGCAGCATGTGTCAGTACTCCATTCCTTTTTATTGCCAAATAATATTCCATTGTATGCATATACCATCTTTTATTTATACTTTCATCGGTTGAGGGACATTTACATTGTTTGCAGTTTTTGGATATTATGAGTAATGCTGCTGTGAATATTAATGTAAAAGTATTTCTCTTGGAAATATACTTAGGAACAGAATTGCTGGGTTATATGGTCATATTATGTTTAACTTTTTGTGAACTGCCAAATGGTTTTCCAGAGCTGCTGCATCATTTTACATTTCTACCAGCAATTTTTCCACATCTTTGCCAAACACTTGTTAATATCTATCTTTTTTTATTAGCGCCTTCCTAGTGGTTGTGAAGTGTCATTCTATGTTTTGTTTATTTTTCCCTGTCCCTTATGGCTAATGGAGCATCTCTTCATGTGCTTATTGGCCATTTGTATATCTTCACTGGAGAAATTTCTATTCAGATCCTTTGTCCATTTTCAATTGGATTATTTGTCCCATGATTGAGTTGTAAGACTTATTTATGTAATCTTGATACAATCAGATATATGATTTGTAAATATTTTCTCCCATTCTGTAGGTTTTCTTTTCACTTTCTTATTGGTGTCTTTTGCAGCACAATAATTTTTAATTTTGATGAAATCCAATTTTTTTCTTTAATGCTTTTGGTATCTTATTTAAGAAACCATTGTCTAACCCAATGTCACAAAGATTTACTTAAATCTTTAAGTTCTTAAAGTTTTAGCTCTTACATTCATGTCTGCAATCTATTTTGAGTTAATTTTTATATATGCGTTTAGGGAAGGGCCTAAGTTAATATTTTTGCATATGAATTTCCAATTGTTTAAGGACCATTTATTGAAACAACTGTTCTTTCCCTATTGGATTGTCTTGGCAAAATCACAAATTTAGGTTCAACACTCAATCTACCCTATACCTGCACCCTTGCAGCTACATATGATTATAGAAAAACAAAAATTTGCTGAAACATTTCACTTTATCTTTGATAACAACTCTCAGATGATCTCCTTATGTTGTTGTGAGTTATATTGCATTCACCTGTTCCTAAATAATCCTTTTATGTTCTCTTCTCTGTTCTCAAACCTCAGGCCTCCCTTCTCACACTCACCTGATGACTTTGCTTCCTATTTCATTGATAAAGTAAAAGCACTGAGGATAATTTCCAAAAGACACCACCACCACCACATCTACTATCTGTAGATATGTCTGTACCAATACACCCCATATTCTCTCCTGTTATTATGGACAATGTACATGTACTCTTAGCAAAGACCAACCTCTCCACTTGGACAGAAGATCCCATTTGTCCTATGTAACTTAAGGATATTGCCCTTGCATTACTCTCTCTTTTCTCCTTCATCATCATTTATTTGTACTAAATATTCCCCACTACTGTGCATATATGCTGTTATTTCTTCCTTTAAAAAAAAATCTTTGACCACATTAACTCCTCCAGTTACTCTACCTTTAGAGAAAAAAAATCAGAGTGTTGTTTATATATTTGTTGCCTCAAATTCTTTCCTCCCATTTGCTCTTGAACCCATCAAATCTGGCTACCCACACATTCAACTTAAACTGTTCCTAAGAAAGTTGCCAGTGACCCTCAAAATGGTAAATCCAAAGGTCAACTCTCATTCCTCATCTTACTTGACCTTTCAGTACCATTCAAATAATTATGATCTCTGCCATGAAATGGTGTCTCCATATATTTTACAGGATTTCACACTACCCTGCTTTCCTCTTGTTAAGCTGACAGCTCTTTCTCAATTTCTTTTGCTAGTTTATCCTCATTTCCCTGTCATCTAAATATTGAAAATTGCTGCAGCATCAGGTCCTGGATCATTTATTCTTTCTGTTCTGTTTCATGTCTCTTTAAGTATTCCCATTGCTTTATATACAATCTCTATGCTGTTAATTGCTAAATTCCTATCTCTGGCTCTGGCCTTTTCTGAGAACCCCAGGCTCATATATTTAACTGTTTACTTAATATCTGCATTTGACTATCTAATAGGCAACTGAAACTTAACCTATAAAAAACTGAATTCTTATCAAGGACCTAATCATAATAGCTAAAACCATAAAACACTTACAATAAAACATAGTAGAAAACCTTCATGACCTTGGATTTGGCAGTGATTTCCTATATATGACACCAAGTGCATGAGCAACAAAAAAATGGACTTCATCAAAATAAAAAAACTTTTGTATATCAAAGGACATTACCAAGAAAGTGAAAAAACAACCCACAGAATGGGAGAATACAGCTGCACACCATACATCTGATAAGGATTTAATATCCAGAATTTATAAAGAACTATTACAAATAAATAAGGAAAAGACAAACAACCAAACTCAAAGAAAGGGCTAAGGACTTGAATAGACATTTCTCCAAAGAAGACATACAAATGGCAGGTAAACACAGGAAAAGATGCTCAAAATCATTGGCCATCAAGGAAGTGCAAATCAAAACCGCACGAAGATATCTCGTCACACCCACTAGTTTATTTAATAATAAACCACTGTTTATTATTAAAAACAAAATAAGAAAACTAGAAAATAAGTGTTGGTGAGGATGTGGAGAAATTGTAACCCTTGTAATTGTTGGTGGGATTGTAAAATGGTGCAGCTGCTGTGCAAAACAATTTGGAAGTTCTCTGAAAGCTATAAATAGCATTACTATATGACCTGGAAATTCCACTTCTAGAAAGCATGGGCTTGAACAGATATTTGTACACCAGTGTTCACAGCAACATTATCAACAGTAGTCAAAGTTGGAAGCAGTTCGTCAGACTCGTCCAGTACAACAAACAAAAGGATGATGATAGACAATGCCCATCCCCCAAAACAGAGAGTATCTACAACTGGAAGCAAGACAGTTCCATCCATCTGCCCCATGGGATCTAAGCCCCCTGTCAATCAGAAACAGAGTGGGCATCACCATCCCCAAATCCTCAAGATTGAGGAATGAATAAATATAAGGGGGGAGATGCAAATATAGACCAAAGTAACATCCACTGTTAACATCCGCTGTTAAAACCCGGGTCTAAGTCACTGTGTACTCTCTTTTGGATAGTTACAATAGCCTCCTTACTTGCATCTTAAGATTCTGCTCTTGCTCCATTTCATGTCACTTCTCTGTTTAGAGCCCTCCAACAACTGTTTTTTTAATTCTAAATTTGTACATTTACTTTCTGTTTTTGCTTTTTTCTGTTTTAATTTATTTATTTAACTTTATTTTTAAAGAAGTTTTATAGTACAGAAAAGTTACATCGAAAATATTGAGGAGTCCCATATACCACACCCCTCCCCGTCTCACATTTTCTTTCATTTCACTCAGAGTAAAAGACAAAACCTTTGTATTCACCTATAAGGCCCTACGTGATTTGGTCATGCACTATCTCTCTGATCTCATCTACTACTGTCTGCTTTGCTCGTGCCCTGCCTGACATACTGACCTCCATGCTGTTCCATACCTCAGGCATGCTAGAGTAGTGCTTGCTCAAGAATTTTGTAATTTCTGTTGTTTCTGGAGAACTTGCTCTCACATTTCTTTCAAGATTTTACTCAATCCTAATTATTAGTGCTTTCTCCTCTGGCCATCTTATCTAAAATTGCAACTTTCTTCAGTCTCCTCCATCCCTTCCACTGCTGTTACTACCATGTAATATAATGAATGAGTATTGTATTTTTAAAATATTTTTTAATTTTTCTTTTTAAAGATACTGAGATTACATAAATGATACATTAAAAATGTAGGGGACTCCCATATGCCCCACTCCCTACCCCTCCCACACTTTCCCATATTAACAATATCCTTCATTAGTGGGGTACATTTGTTACAATTGAACACATATTGGAACATTGCAACTAAGTGTGGATTGTGGTTTACATTATAGTTTAAACTCTCTCCCACACAACCTTGTAAGTTATGACAAGACATATAATGGCCTGTATCTGTCATTATAACATCATTCAGGACAATTCCAATGTCCCAAAAATGCCCCCATATTACACCTGTTTTTCCCCTCTCCCTCCCCTCAAAACCTCTGGTGGCCACTGCTGCCACATCAATGTTAAACGTTCTTCCATTACTAGAATCACAATAAGTCTATAGTAGAATAACAGTAAATCTACTCTAGTCCATCATTCATTCCTCAATCCTGAGGATTCTGGGATGGTGATGCCCACTCTGCCTCTAATTGAAAGTGGGCTTAGATTCCATGGGGCAGATGGATGGGACTATTTTGCTTGCAGTTGTAGGCTCTCTCTATGCTTTGTGATGGTCATTGTCCACCATCATTTTCTTGTTAGTTGTCCTGGGCAAGTCCAATAAACTGGAGAGTAAGTGTTGCAACTCCATTGAGATTCAGGGCATGACTGGCACATGGAAAGCCCAAAGATTTAATTCTCTTGGATGTAGACCTATCAACACTAGTACTAATTATAGGTTCAAATAGATTCAAATAGAAGGGGCAGAAGAGCCATGTGTAGGGAATCCACAATTGAGTCCAACTCTGTCACACCGGGAAGCATAAATTCCAAAGTAGGGCTCACTGGCAGGGTGTCAAACTCCTGAGCTGTCAGCTCTGCCTATAGTGTCTGGATGTCTTCAGAGCCCTCAGGAGCTCCACTATTTGAGGCAATATTTACTGTGGCAGTCAATGAGATCCTGCTGACACATGCATAAGCATAACCTTTGGAATGATCTCCTGACTCACTTTGAAGTCTCTTAGCCATATAAACTC
>JAQZBX010058787.1:0-17664 GCA_029593785.1 Cabassous unicinctus
TTAAAAAAAAAAAAAAAGGGTGAGTTCAAAGTCTTCACAGAGAAACAAAACTGATAGAATATGCTATCAAAATACCAGAATTACAAGAGATACTAAAGGTAGTGCTATAGCCTGAAAGGAAAAAACAAGGGTGAGAGACTTGGAGAAAAGTGTAGAAATGAAGATTATTAGAAGGGTAAATTAAGGGGTAAAAAGACATTAATATGATTTGACAACAGAAAGCCAAGGGTCAAAACAGATGAAGTAAGTAATGCCTTGGCAGTAATAACAATGACTATTAATGGCTTGAACTCCCCAATCAAAAGACATAGACTGATAGAATGGCTAAAAAAATATGAGCCATCTATATGTTATCTACAAGAAACTCACCTCAGATGTAAGGACTCAACCAGGTTAAAAGTGAAAGGTTGGAAAAAGATATTCCAGGCAAATAGTAACTAAAAAAGAGATGGAATAGCAATACTAATACCAGACCAAAATAGATTTTAAATGCAAAACTGTTATAAGGGATGAAAGTCATTATATATTAATAAAAGGGGCAATTCAGCAAGAAGAAATAACTATATTAAATATTTATGCACCTAAGCTCAGTGCCCCAAGATACATGAGGCACAGACTAGCAAAGCTGAAGGAAGAAATAGATGTCTCTACAATAATAGTTGGAGAATTCCATATACCACTCTCAGTATCATATAGAACATCTGGACAGAAGATAAAGAAAGAGAGAGCTTGAATAATACGATAAATGAATTAGACCTAAGAGACATCTATAGAGCATTCCACCCCAAAACAGCAGGATATACATTCTTTACAAGTGCTCATGGATTCTTCTCCAAGATAGACCATATGTTGGGTTGCAAGGCAAGTCTCAATAAATTTTAAGACTGAAATTATACAAAACACTTTCTCTGATCTTAATCAATAATGGCTGGAAAAAGAAAATTCATAAATACATGGAGATTAAACAACACACCTTTAAATAATCAGTGGGTCAAAGAGAATTCAGCAAATATCTTGAGATGGATGCAAACGAGAAGACGACTTATCAAAATTTATGGGAAACTGCAAAGGCAATTGTAGCAGTTTGGCATTATTTATGAATTCCAAAAATAGATATTGGATTATGCTTGTAAACTGGTCTGTTCCTCTGGGTGTGATTAAATTATGATTAGGGCTTTGACTGGGCCACGTCAGTAGGGTGTTGAGTCCCCGCCCCTTGGTGGGTGGGGACTCATAGATAAAAGACATGGCAAAGGACAGAGTTGGAGTTTTTTGATGTTAGAGTCTTGAGCAGGAGCCCTGGGAAGGGAACACATGGAGGAGCTTGGTCATGAGGAAAGAGAGAAGGCCCCGGGAAGAGAAACAAGCTCTTTGCCTGATTGTCTACAGTTGGCCTTGTGGAGAGAAGCAAAGCCTAGAGAGCCTCATAGTCTACAACTGACCTTGTGGAGAGAGCAGAGGAGCTGAGCCCAGAGACAAGCAAGCCCTGGGAAGAGAGGAACCCAGGAAGCCTGAACCCTCACAGATGTCGGCAGCCACCTTGCTCCAACACGTGGCAATAGACTTTGGTGAGGGAAGTAACTTATGTTTTATGGCCTGATAACTGTGGGCTTCTACCCCAAATAAATACCTTTTCTAAGAGCCAACAGATTTCTGATATTTTGCATCAGCACCCCTTTGGCTGACTAATACAGCAATGCTGAGAGGGAAATTTACAGTCCTCAATGCTTACATTAAAAAAGAAGAAAGAGCTAAAATTGAATGTCTAACTGCACACCTGGAGAAACTAGAAAAAGAACAGCATACTAATCCCAAACCAAGCCGAAGAAAGAAATAGAAAAGATCAGAGCAGAAATAAATGAAATTGAGAACAAAAAAATAATAGAATCAACGAAACCAAAAGGTGGTTCTTTGAGAAGATCAACAAAATTGACAACCCCTTGCTAGAATGACAAAGAAAAAAAGAGAGAAGACACAAATAAAATCAGAAATGAGAGGGAAGACATTACCACTGACCCCGCAGAAATGAGAGAGATCATAAGAGGATACTATGAACAACTGTTTGCCAAAAAAACTAGAAAATATAGATGAGATGGACAAAATTCCTAGAAACACAAGAACCATCTACATTCAGAGGTGACTACTAAGGGGTGTGGAGTCTTTCTTTTTGGAGTAATGAAATCTCTAAAATTTTTGAGGTCATGAATGTATAACATTATGATTATACTAAAAGCCACTGATTATACACTTTGGATAGATCATATGGTATGTGAATATATCTCAATAAACTACTTACTGAACAAATAATTGTGTAAGAATAGCCAGAAATAGCAGCTATGTATAGCAGGGGAAACATAGATTGAGAGGTGAGGAATTTTCTTGTTTGTCTGTTTTATGTTTATTATTACTATTATTACTGAAATAATGAAAATGCTCTAATAATGATTTAAGGGATGAATGTGCAATTATGTGATTATACCAAATACACTGATTGTAAACTCTGGATGAATTGTATGCTTTATTAATATGTACCAATAAAATTGATTTGTTTAAAAAAAAAAACTAAATAAAAAGAAAATAACTGAAAAAAAAATGAGGGAGAGATTAAGACATTTTCAGAAAAACAAAAACTGAGGGAGTACAGTACATGAGCAATGTTAAGGGGAGTTCTTCAGACTGAAAGGAAAGGACACTAGACAGTGGTTCAAAGCAGTATTAAAATATAAAGACCGAATGCAAATATTCTCGCTGTCCTGATTTTGTGATAATCAGGGTAGGCTAAACATTCGCTATATTAGAAACCATGCATGTGCCCCCAGACCTAGTTTTTCTCCCTAGGTCTGGTTTTCAGAATGCTGGTGATAAACCAAGCCTGATTTATTATACGACCATCCTGTATGGGAAATGACTGTAACTCTAGGTATCTTTGGTCAACCTTAAGAGATATAGCAGGGAAGCGGATGTGGCTCAAATGGCTGGGCATCCGTCTCCCATATGGAGGGACGTGGGTTCGATTCCCGGGACCTCCCAGTGAAAATTTTAAAAAAAGAAAAATACAGAAGGCGCGTGGGCCACCAGGCCCCACAAATGGGTGAGCCTCCCAGGTCCCATACGCAGGTGCACCACCAGGCCCCGCCGAGCCACACAGCAAGATGACGACGTAACAGGAGAGTGACAAAGGGAGAGCCAAGAAAAGACACACCGAAAAACCAGGAACTAAGGTGGCGCAGGCGGTAGGACGCCTCTCTGCCACATCGGAGGTTCTGAGGATCGAATCCCGGTAAAGACAGGAGGAGAAGGAGGAGAAGAGAGGGCAGGAAAAAAGACACAGAGAATTGCCCAGCGAATGGACACAAAAACAGCAAAAACAGTGGGCGAGGGGGGAGGGTGTAAAAATGGCAATAAGTAAATAAATAAGTAAATAAATAGTGTTGGGGGTTAGGGGAAAAATACAGCAAATGTAAAATATGGGCTATAGTTAGTACTGTAGTAATATTTTGATGATATTCTTTCATAATTTCTAACAAATTTTTCACAACAACACAAGGTATTGGTGGTGGGGTGATGTATGAGAGCCCTGTATGATGTTATGCATGTTTGTTCTGTAAGTTCACAACTTTCACTACATATTTATTGCTTATGTATGTTCATGTATGAATGATATACTTCAATAAAATTTAAAATAAATAAATAAATAAAGATGAGCAGTCAAGGTGACCATTTGGGTAGCTATAAATGCCAATATCACTGTAGTGAATTCTTTGGTATGTGTGGCAGTTTGAGATTATTTATGAATCCCCAAAAAGAAAAGGATTATGTTTGTAAACTGGTCTGTTCCTCTGGGTGTGATACCCTTTGTATTAAATTCAAAGGTTTTACGTTTACTTAAATCAACTTAGGATTTTGATTCAACCATGTCAGTAGGGTGTGACTAAGGTTGAGTCCCCATGCCCTTGGTGGGCTGAAAAACGGACACTCACATAAGACACAGGGAGAGAGAGAGCGAGCTCCATAGACATGGTAAGAGAGAAAGTTCCATATATGCCAGAGAAGAGAGCTTTGTCATTTCAATCCTGCCTACCATGTGACAGAAAGGAGATGGCTCAAACAGCTAAAGCTTTGGGGAGAGATGGACCATTTGCCTAATAGCTTATAGGTAACATTGGGAAGACAGCTGAGACTGATATAGGGAGCCCTGAGAGACACCCAGAGGGGGAGCCTGAACCCTTGCAGAGATCAGCCACCATCTTGCTTCAACACATGACTACTGACTTTGGTAAGAAAGCAACCTTGAGTTAGACTCTTTAGGGCAGGGGTTCTTAACAAGGGGTCCATGAGTTTGAATTGAAATTCAAAAAACTGTTATTCTTGTGGGGATGTGTTGGTGTGGGTATGATAATATTTATTAAATAAGTGTGGACTTAGTAAGGGGTCTGTGGAATAAAAAAGGTTAAGAACCCCTGCTTTAGGGCCTTGTAACTGTAAGCTTTTATCCCAAATAAATACACTTTTAAAAAGCCAACAAATTTCTGGTACTTTGCATCAGCATCCCTTTGGCTAATACAGTATGCAACTCCACTTTTTACATTCTACAGATGCTAAAAGGTTTTTGGACATAAAACGTACAAAGACATAAGTGGTAACAAGTACAAAAAAATGGTGGGAGGACAGAGTGATAAAGGAAAAGTATATGTGCATGCTAATGAAGTTCATTTGGTATCAAATCAAATGTAATCCTTATATATTTAGGATGGTAAAGTTTAATCCTATGGAAACCACAAGGAAAGGAGATGAAAAATATATCCAGGTAGAAATAAGAAGGCATTCAATATGGTACAATACAAGAAAGCAAATAAATATAAAAGCTGGCTTTAACAGAAGTGAGGAACAAAAAAAGTTTAAGACTTACAAAGGCTAAATAGCAAAATGGCAGAAGAAACATCTGTATTATCAGTAGCGACTTTAAATGTGAATGGATTCAACTCTCTAGTCAAAAGGCAGAGATTGGAAGAATGGATTTAAACATGACCCACCTATACACTATCTGCAAAGAGACTCACCTTAAATTCAAACATACAAGTAAGCTGACAGTGAAAGGATGGAAAAAAATATACCATGCAAGTAGTAACCAAAAGAGAGCTCGGGTGGCTATACTACTATCAGATAAAATAGACTTTAAGTCAAAAATATTTACGCAGGACAAAGATGGTCAATACATACTGATAAAGAGGACAATTCAATAGGAAGATGTGACAATTACAAACATATATGCACCTAACAGAAGAGCCCCAAAATATGACATAAATACTGACAGATTTGAAGGGAGAAACTGATGGTTCTACAGTAATAGGAGACTTTAACACAACACTCTCAATAATGGATAGAACATTTACTCAGATGATCAATAAGGAAGTACAAGACTTGAATGACACACTAAACCAACTAGACCTAACAGACATATATAGAACACTGCACCCAATGAAAACAAAATACATATTCACCAAGTGCACATGAATCATTCTCCAAGATAGACCATATACTGGGTCACAAAACAAGTCTCAAACTAAAAAATAATGACATCATACAATGCATATTCTCCAACCACAACGGAATGATGCTAGAAATCAATAACAGAAGGAGAAAGGGAAAATTCACAAATATGTGGAAATTAAACAACAAACTCTTAAACAAGCAATGGGTTATAGAAGAAACCACAAACAAAATTAGGGAATATTTTAAGGCGAATGAAAATGAAAATACAACATACCAAAACTTATAGAATGCAGCAAAGGTAGTGCTGAGAGGGAAATTTATAGCTCTAAATGCCAACATTAAAAAATAATAAATACTTCAAATCAGAAAACTAACCTCAAAACTGGAAGAACTAGAAAAAGAAAAGCAAATTAAACCCAAAGCAAGCAGAAGGAAGGAAATAACAGAGATTAGAGCAGAGATAAATGAAAGAGAAAAAAAAAGAGAGAAAGTCAACAAAACCAAAAGTTGGTTCTTTGTAAAGAAACAAAAAAAATCAAAAAACCTTTAGCTAGACTAACAAAGAAAAAAAGAGAGGATACAAATAACAAAAATCAGAAATGAAAAGGGGAACATTACTAGCAACCCCACTGAAATAAAAAGGACTATAATTTTTTTTTTCTGTGATGAAAATCAGAGCCACTGAGTGTACACTTTGAATGGATTGTACAAAGCATGGGCCTGTATAACAGTGAATCCTGTGGTGGAAGACAGACTGTGGTTAACAGAATAAATAGGAGAACATTCTCTCATGAACTATAACAAATGTATAATACTAATATAAGGTGTTAATAATCGGGTGGGTTGGGAGAAAAATACACCAAATGTGAGACATGGGCAAGAGTTAGTAGTAATATTTTGACAATGCTCTTTCATAGTTTGTAACAAATGTTTCACAACAATGCAAGGTGTCGGTGGTGGGGAGATGTGTAGGAACCTTGTATGATGATGATATTGTAAATTTACAACTTTTTGTAAATTTACAACTTTTACTATACACTTACTGTTTATGTATGGTTATGTATGAATGATATGATATATTCAATAAAATTTTATTTTAAAAAAAGATGATAGGCTTTGAAAAATAAAAAAAATTTTTTAAAGGTTATTTATGCATTTCAGGGGATCTGTGAGCTTGAATTGAAAAAAAATCAACATATCTTTTTTTTCTCTGACCTGTAACTGAAATCTAGCATTTCTTTCACTTATGAATGTATGCAATAAATTACAGTAGTATTCATTTCATATCACATTACAGTTGTTGCATATCTTGAAAAATCACTTACACTCATCTATACTTCGAAATTACGGTAGTTGTTAGACCCAGCGCTACAGGGTCCATGTTTTTCACCTGACTGGCAAAGGCATCCATGGAACAAAAAACGTTAAGAACCCTCACTCTAAAGAGAGGGAGGTATGTACCCATGCAACCATGTAAACCATGCAAGCCTGCTGGTTTACAGCCCCAATCTACTTACACAGAGCTCAATATTAGTCCTCCCATTCTGAAAAAGTCCTAATAGGTGAAATAACCTACACAAATGCAAAGGAAACTCAAACCAGCATTTAAATATGTGTCATTCATATGTAAGACAAATACAGATCAGCAGACATTTAAGGAAAACCTAATTAGAGGGTTTTAAATAAGCACTATTCAGCACTCTGTGATTTATCAGAACTAAAAATTGTGTTCCCAAGAAATTTGGGTTCCCAAGCCTGGTTACGTATCATAGTCACCTACAGAGTTTTTTCTTTAAAATATAATTTCCTAGAGCTCTATTAAATTAGAATCTCTAGAGTAAAACCTAAACATATATATTTTTTAAGTGGCACAGGTGATGCTGACTCTTATTTCTGGATGAGGACCAATGATCTTTGATAATGTTCCTAAGTACATTAGTAACATAGCTATGCTTAGTGAACTTACAATTTAGAGATCTTTTTTCAAGCTGGATAGCTTTTGAAAAAAAGTTCTACCACTCTTATTATAAAAACTATGCTTTTCTGGAACTTAAGTAAATTCGCCCTCATAATTCTCTTCAAAATCAGATCTTTCAGTAGAAACCATACTAAGCAAGAAAGAATGGGTATCTTTTTTCTTTTCTTTTCTTTTAAGATAAACAAATTGAAAATTGTTTCAAGATTAACTAACTTAATGATATATGCTTTGAATAAAGTTTAATTAGCAACCAAACGAAACTGTTCTGTTTTGGTTTTCAGTCAAAGGGCAGTCTATTTACTTACAGAAATCCATTAAAAACATCAAGGTTTTTTCCACTCAAGGCATCAATCTTGAATGGCCAAAACATTTGTTTTATATCCAGATGGATTCTGTAAGTTTAAAGATAATGGGAGAATTACCTATCCAAGTTTTATTTTTTATTTTTAGTTTTTCCTTTGGTCACCAGCATGTGATACAACAATATTTAAAACACTTGTGAAAAAAAAACTATCATTAGCCTCTCAAATTTCCAGAATTGTAAAAATATTTTCATACTCTGTACTAATCCTGTCTTTTAAAAATCTATTAACTGAGGCTCTTGGGTAACTTACTTTATAATTTCTATATTACACAGTAAAAGCATTGCTGAAATATTATTTTTCTATTAATAGTGCATATATATAGTACAATCATGTAGAGAAAGATACTCATATAGCTTTATACCAGGGACTTCTGTTTACCCTCCCCACCCACAGCTCCTCCCACCTGCAAACTTCAGTCAATTTACACTAGATGAAATTTTGTTAGATCATGCATAGATGATACACAGGACATCAAGTGACAAATAAGTTTTAAAAATACACACATATTTCAAACTTTCTTCTACAGAATTAATACGTACCTGATTTTTCATCTTGGACTTCAAATTCTGCACCAGCAGACCCCAAAAGTGATGCCCCATGTTGTAACAATCTACATATATCAAATCTGTCAAAATTCAATCGATCTGTAGTAGACAAATCTTCCACAGAATTTTCTGAAGTAGGTTCTAAGATGAGATTTTTAAACATTTAATTTGACCATAGAGCAAAAGTGTACAATTAAAGAAAATAGCATTTCAGTACTTGGGGTGGGTAATATTTTAAGAAAAGTAGAAGTTGGAAGAAGTATAAAAGATAGTGTCAAATTATTTATGACCAGGCCTTAGTTATCTGTGAATGACTATTTACTTAGTCACTCCCCCTTCTATAAACCATCAAAGTGTTAGTGGGTATACGTGTAGCTGTTTCTAACTATTAAAGCACAATATTACATGAAAAATGCATTACCATGTTGAAATAGCTATATTAAATATCATGCTGTCTCCACTTTTATTGTCACACAGTTTAAAAACACCAAGTTAAAAGCATGAGTTTACTATAGTGCTAAATTGGAAGACAAAAATATTCACCAAATATACTAATAAATAAGTCTAAGAAGGAAGACAAAAATATTCACTGAATATAGTCATAAATAAGTCCTATATCTCATAAGCATCTATGATACAAAGCAACTACTCATTTAATAGGACTTGTTTCTGATAATTTGAACAAATTATAACCTCCTGGCAAATTGCTAAAATTATTTATCCATCTGAGGCCTAAAAATATCTACAAAATGTTCTGCATTCTACACACAAAAAAAGGTTACACATTTATAAAATTTAAAATATATTTTAATTGTTCACAAACTTAATAGTTTCCTTACCTAAGCATTTGCATCTAACTTATCTATAAACTAAAGTATAATTGCTTAACTTAGATTAAAAGGAACTGTTTTGGATATTGTAAGTTTATTAGTGATGACAAGCAACCTCACTATAATTTTAATGCCACTATAATTAAATAATTTTAAAAAAAGAATTTGAGTTCTAATGTCTCTATATACCAAAATAAGCAAGGATAATTCAATGGAAAAAAAAAAGGCCTTTCCTAAAACAAATTATAACTTCTGCTTATATATTTCATTTGCTGAAAAAAGACAAATTAACACTATCACTCAAAATAATAAGTACCAGCAAATCGAAAAACAAAAATTTCAGGCAAACCAAGACTTATGATAGAAGTGATGTTCAAAGTGACATGGAAATGAAATTCCAGCTGCAACATACTAAACTTTCAGTCAATTAAAAAGTACACCTTTACAATTTTTCAAAAGCATATGATTCATTTTTAAATATCATTACATGCAGCCAGAAAATAATTTTTTCCTCTAAAAGACACCTAAAGGCACATAAAAAACTATATACTTATCTCTCCAAATATCCATAATTGTGCTTAAATTTAGAAAATTATACAATCCTTTTGTCTCAGCACAAAAAGAAAAAATAGACTGTTTCAAATATTTATACTACATAGATTGAATTTCTTTTTTTTAAGATGTAAATTCCTTGAGAGAAGAAATAATCTCTATAGATAAGCATACTCTTGAAAAACTTATGTACATATATGATACACATATAATAGCATTCATTGATGCAGCAAGCCTATACTTAAAAATATGAAAAGTAAGCCTTTAAATTGAAGTTATTGAAATATAAGGTTTGTATTATAGTTAGTTCTTCAATTAGGTTTCTACTGCAAAATACTATTTTTGCCAATTAAAAGCACCTTGTTTGGTTCTTGGCACTGGATTCCACTCAGGTACATTTTTCACTATAGCTTCAACAGCTTGTCCTGCTGCAATCCGGGTATCCCAATTTGGACTCCTCAAATATATCAACACCTTAAAAAATTATAAAAATAAAATAGTTATATACCAAAATATACTGTTTAAGGTAGCTGAACAGAGAAATAAAAATTCACTTGTTACTAATTTGTAATTTAGCAGTCCTCTAAATATATATATTTAATACAGGGCTAAAAGTTAAATAACATTTATTAAGAAAAAAAAAAAATGAAGGAAAAAAACTGGTAGAACTAAGAAGGGTAGCAATCTTACAGGATACATGATCAATACACAAAAAAAAACTTTATTTCTGTATACTATCAACAATCTGAAAATGAAATTAAAAGAACAAGTCCATATACAATAGTATCAAAAAGAACAAAATACTTGGGAATAAGTTGTACAAAAAAATGTAAGATTTATAAACTGAAAACCACAAAACATTCAAAATATTGTTGAAAGAAATTAAAGATCTAAATAAGTAGAAGACACCATATATTTATGGATCAGAAGATTTAACATTTTTAAGATAGTAATACCCTATGAATTGATCTACAGATTCAACTCAATTCCTATCAAAATCTCAACTGGCTTTTTTATAGTAATTGATAAGCTGATCCTAAAATTCATATGGAAATGCAAGGGATTGAGAAAAGCCAAAACAATCTTGAAAAAAAAAGAGTCAAGTCAGTGACTCACACTTCTTGATTTCAAAATTTACTACAAAGCTACAGTAATCAAGACAGTGTGTCCCAGAAACTCATACATGGGAAGCGGGCACTCAACCACTGAGCTACATCTGCTCCCTCCATAGCTTTTTGACCAAACCTGACCGACTCTCAAGAATAAGATAAATGTTGGGAAGCAGGTGTAGCTCAGTGGTTTGAGTGTCTGCTTCCCATGTACAAGGTCCTGGGTTCAATCCCTGGTACCCCCTAAAAACAAAAGAAAACAAACAAACAAAAGTGAATAAGAGAAAAGTAGGAAATAATAATTAAAAAAAAAAAACAAAAAACTGTAGGTGCATGGTATATGGATTTTTATGGCTCTCTCATATATCTGTATTAAATTATTTAAAGAACTGCCTTATTGCCACTTCCTTTTCTGTGGTATAGATAGAATAATAAATAAATATTGTTCTAAGTTATGTTGAATCACTATTAGAGTTTACTGGTGATAAAGTCTATATTACATGTTCTTACAGATTAACTTAAATCCTAGTAAACATAAAGTTCCAATCTGGGGGCTCAGAGTTCTAGAATGTAAGAGCTGGGAGAGGCTTCTAGCGCATTATCTTTACCTTCAGTCATTTATTCAAAAAAAAGTGGTGATCAAATCTTTTTAAAAGAAGACCTTTATCTACTTCTGAGTTACCATAGCCTATATTCAGAAATGTAGAATCCTTTTTAACTAAAATTAGGAAATCTTGAAAATTTAATCAAAAACTCCCTTTCTAGATTTCTCCTCTAAGAGAGACAAGTTATGTATATTAGACTTCACTGTTTGTGACTAAGATTTTGCTTCACTGATTGGGACAATGATCATTGCAATATTTTACTCATGGCTAACTATGTGTGAGAAAATGCATGACTACATGACTCAATATATTACAGTACTCAATAAGGATACATTATAAGGACTTGCCTTTTACGTTTGATACATTTAATTGTCTCCTAGCACCTGACACAGCAATTAACACAGGGAGTGCCCAGAAAATGTTGATTCTTCTTCCTCTAGTATAGCCTTAATATTTCAGAGTAGCCCATGAATTAAAATGGAAATTTAACACTACACTTGCCATCACTGATCCCTGTTTTGCTGACTTCTAAGCTACTTGGTCAAAAATCCTGCTTCCTTAAAACATAGAGAGTTAATGAGCATCTCAAGCTTTTCCTTTTCCTTTTTAATGATGCCTACACTATCAGAGTACTCTAGCATTTTCTCTTTGGTTTGGCATATAATCATGCACAATCTTTTTATTTCTTTGAGTGGGAGTATATTTTTAATTCCGAAATGCTGTACTATAAAGATCAAATTCTTAAGTGTGTTTGTGCAGCTCAAAAATAAAGATATATTAAGAAAAAAAGAAAAACACTGGTCTAGGTGCAAGACACACTTAAAGCAAGTTTTACTTCTGATTGCCTTTTCTTTGTATATTATAAACATTTACTTAACTTGTTGCAATTTGAAGTAAAAACTTTTCCAAAATGTATGCTCAAAAATAATCATTAAAATGTTTGCAGTGTTAAAACAAAAAACAAAAAACACAGTGTGGTACTTGCAAAAGGAAAGACATATAGATCAATGGCAAAGAATTAAGAATCCAGAAATAAACACACACATCTAAGACCAAATGATTCTTGACAAAAGAGCCAAGACAATTTATTGCAGAAAGAAGAGTATTTTCAACACATTGCTCTGGAACAACTGTACATATACAAACAAAAGAATGGAACTGAACCCCTACCTCACACCATCCACAAAATTTAACTCAAAATGAAACACAGGCCTAACCTAAATGTAAGCACTAAAACTATGAACTGTGTTTTAGAAGAAAACACAGGCATAAATTTTTATGACTTTGGATTAGACAACAGATTCTTAGATAGGACCCCAAAGGCACAAGTGACTTAAGAAAAAAATAGACTGGACTCATTAAAAGTAAAAAACTTTTTTGCTGCAAACAATACCACAAGAAAGTAAAAGGACAAACCACAAAGAAAATATCTGTAAAACATACACCTGATAAGGGGCTTGTATCCAGAATATATAAAGAACTCTTACAACTCATAATAAAAGGACAAATTACCCAATTTAAAGACAGGCAAAGGACTTGAATAGACATTTATCCAAAAAAGATATAAAAATGGCCAATAAGCACATGAAAAGATACAGCCCTGGTCATCAGGGGAATGCAAATCAAAACCACAATACCATTTCACATCCACTAGGATAGCTATTATTTAAAAAAACAGGAAATAAGAAGTGTTGGTAAGGATGAGGAGAAATAGGAACCCTTATATATTGCTGGTGGCACTGGGGAATGGTGTAGCCACAGGGGTAAATCAGTTTGGCAATTCCTCAGAAAACTGAAAACAGAATTATCACATGGCCTGGCAATCCCACTTATTGGTATATACCCAAAAGAACTGAAAGCTGTGACTCAAACAGGTATTTGTAGACCAACGTTTATAGCAGCATTATTCACAATAGTCAAGAGGTGGAAGCAACCTAAGTGTCCATCAATGGATGAATGGATAAACAAAATGTGGTATATGCATACAGTGAAACATTATTCAGTGTAAACATCAATGAAGTTCTGATGCATGTTACAACATGGACAAACCTTGAAGACATCATGTTGAACGAAGTAAGCCAAACACAAAAAGATAAATATTGTATGATCTTGCTTATAAGAAATACTTAAAAGAAGCAAACTTCAGAGACAGATGGTGGTTTATAGGTTACCAGGGGCATGGGGAAGATAGGGAAATCAGGCAGGAAGAGGGAGTTAATAGCTTAATGGGTTAGTAGTTTCTGTTTGAGCTGATGAAAAAGGAGTGGTAATGGATATCAGTGATGGTAACACAATATTGTGAATATAATTAACCCTATTAATTATACAAACTGGAAAGTTTGTGTTTTATATCAGTCACCACAGTAAAAAGTTAAAAAAACAAAACGGCAAAGAATCTGAATAGATTTTTCTCCAAAGAAGATATACAAATGGCAATAAGCATATCAAAAGATGTTCAACATCATTAGCCATTAGGGGAATGAAAATCAAAACACAATGAAATAGCCAGAAATAAAAGCTATGTACAGCAGGGGAAACAGAGAGAGATTGAGAGGTGAATAATTTTGTCTGTTTTTTATCATTTTTATTATTATTGAAATAATAATGACTGAAGTGGTGAATGCACAACTATGTGATTATACCAAATAGCACTGTGGGCGAACTGTATGCCTTATTAATATGTATCAATAAAATTGATTTGTTTTAAAAAAATAAATTAAATTAAATTAAACTTAAAATTAAAAAACAAAACAAACAAACAAAAAAACCCACAATGAGATACCACTTCACACTCACCAGAATGGCTATTATCAAAAGTGATGATATACTACTACATGATGAACCTTGAAGACCTAATGTTGTGTGGAATAAACCAAACACAAAAGGACAAATATTATATGATCTCCCTTATATGAAATTATTGGAATAATTCATATGGAAATGCAAGGGATTGCGAAAATTCATCGAGTCAGAAATGATAATACAGATTGGTGGAGCGGTGGGGAATGGGGAGTTAATGTTTAATTGGTACAGAATTTCTCTTTCAGATGCTGGAAAAGTTTTAGTAACAGATGGTGATGATGGTAGCAGAGCATTGTTAATGTATTCAACACCACTGAATTGTAGACTTGAAAGTGGCTAAAATGATTAATTTTAGGTTGTATATATGTTGTCCGAATAGAACTGCACAACAAAAAAGAGTGAACCCTATTATAAACAAAGGACTATAGCCAATAATATAATTGTAACAATATTGTTTCATCACTTGTAACAAATGTACTACACTAACGCAAAATGCTAATGATAAGAAAACTGGGGTGGGGCAATATATGGGAACTCTACTTTCTGCATGATTTTTCTGTAAACCTACAACTGCTCTAATAAAATCTTTTTTAAAAAAAGCATTGGTGGGAGCTGATGTGGCTCAGTGGTTGAGTGCCAGCTTCCCACATATAAGGTTCCAGGTTCAATCCCGGTACCTCAACAAATTTAAAAAAAATAAAAATGAATTAAAAATTTTTAGAAAGCATTGGTGAGAATGTGGAGAAATTGGAACCATCATGCACTGCTGGTGGGAAGGTAATATGATACAGCCATTTTGGAGAATAGTTTGGTCGTTCCTCAAACAGTTAAGCAGAATTACCATATGACCCAGCAATTTCACTTCTAGAGAAATGTAAACATATGTCCACCCCCAAAATATGTATGTGCATGTTCATAATAGCATTATTCATAATAGGCAAGAAGTGGAAGCAATCCAAACAGCCATCAACTAATGAATGGATAAATAAAATGTGGTATATCAGGATAATATATTTATATCTATAAAAGGTAACTGAGTACCATATGACAACAAAAAAGAACAAAGTACTGATACATGCTATATCAAAGAACCTTGAAAACTTTATTCAAAAGTGAAAGCAACTCACAAAGGCCACATATTATATGATTCCATTTATATAAAATGCCCAGAATAGGCAAATATACATAGAGAGAAAAGGGATTAGTGATGGCCTAGGAATAGGGGATGAGAAGGGGAGTAATGAAGAATGACAGCTAATGAGTACAAGGTTCTTTCCAGGATGATGAAAATGTTTTAAATTTAGGTGGTAATGATGGTTGCACAACTCCATGAATGTCCTAAAAATCATTGAATTGTATACTTTAAATGGGTGATTGTATAGTATGTAAATTATATCTCAAAAAAGCGGTTCAATAAATTAAACCAAAAGACAGCATGAAAACACTGAGGGCAAAGAAAAGAGGACAGGAGGGGAGAGAGTATTAAAGACAAACTCTACCTCTTGTAATTCTTTTTGATGTCAGCTAGTCTGCCTGGGTCTAAGTTAAGACAACCAGAACTCTCTTAGAGGTTTGGAAAACTTTCCCCAGTTCAGCACAGGTAAGTCCTATTCATTATTCCAGTTTCATCTCTATCCCCCGCCAATTACACATGAACATAATACTGCCTAACAAGTGTCCTTCTCCATTCTGAGAATGTAGAGCCTGTAGGTATCACCACTTTGTCTCCAGGCACATCTTGGTTAGGAAGTTCTGATGACTATCTAAGTGGGAAGTATATTAGAAAGAAAGTCATTCTTAGCCCTTAAGAGAGCGAAAGTGTAGGTTTGTATATATTAAGAGAGGGTTTGGGGGGGTCAATGTGGCTCAAATGACTGGGTGTCCATTTCCCATATGGAGGGACCTGGGTTCAATTGCCGGGACCTCCCGGTAAAATAAAAATTTTTTTAAAAAAGAAAAAGATATAGAAGGTGCGCGGGTGTGCCGTCAGGCCCCACAAGCCGGTGAGCTGTCTGGCCCCGCCGAACCAAGCAGCAAGATGATGATGTAACAGGAGAGTGATGCAGGGGAGAGCCAAGACGAGAAAAACCAGGAACTAAGGTGGCGCAGGTGGCAGAACACCTCTCTCCCACATCGGAGGTTCCCAGGATCGATTCCCAGTGAAGACAGGAGAAGAAGGATGAGAGGAGAGGACAGGAAACAGACACAGGGAATTGCCCAACGAATGGACACAAAAACAGCAAAAACGGGTGGGGGGGTTAAAATGGATTAAAAAAACAAACAAACAAGTAAATAAATAAATAAATCTTAGGGAAAAAAAAGAAAGGGTTTAGAACTACCACCTTCCCACTCATACCAGTCAGGGAGGGACAAATGAGAATGAAAAGAGGAGATCAGACTGGAGGGAGAGGTATCTTGGGTTTTTCAATATCTGGGCAATCATATTGCTCCCCCACATTATCCTCTAATCCACCCCCACCTCCACCCGCCCACACACACACAATACACCTGTTTTAGTTTGCATGCCAGGGAATTAAACACATTGAATTTTGCTGTTTACTGTCATACAGACACATTTCTACAAGTCCACAGAGCTCAGTAAAAATACAGCCAATGCTTAGGAAAAGAACATGGGTAGATTATGAAGACACTAAACCACCAAAGCAGAGCATTCATTTTCACACAGCTCATAAATAAGAATGTAATATGGGGGAAGCGGATGTGGCTCAAGCGACTGGGCTCCCATCTACTATATGGAGGGTCCCGAGTTCAGTTCCCAGGGCCTCCTGGTTAAAGCGAGCTGGCGCGCAAAAGAACTGGCCCACACGGAGAGCTGGCCACAACAAGATGACACAACAAAAAAGAGACACAGAAGAGAGACAGTGAGGGACACAACAAACCAGGGAGCTGGGGTGGCTCAAGCGATTGAGTGCCTCTCTCCCACGTTAGAAGGTCCCGGGATCAGTCCCCAGTGCCTCCTAAAGAGAAGACAAGAAGAGAATACAAGCAGACTCAGAAGAACACACAGCGAATGGACACAAAGAGCAGAGAGTGAGCACAAGTGGTGGGCGGGTGGGGGAGGATAAAAATAATAAAAAGAATGTAATATGGCAACTAGCTTCTAATTTATGTCAGTCATTGCCCGTGAATACCATCCATCTGAAGATTGTCAACTACAATATAATTATTAGATAGTTAAGAACAAGTTAGACCACTAACAAACCAGATTAACAACTTAGTTCATTACCAAACTGGGTCAAATTCAAATTTATGCCAGATCCTATATTGTCAGATTCTTTAAACAATTCATTCTGAGCCTCCCCAGAAAAAGATTTTAAATTTTGTGACAAACAAAAAAATAGGAAAAAAATTTTTTTAAAAATAT
>JAQZBX010058788.1:0-17663 GCA_029593785.1 Cabassous unicinctus
CACTTTCTGCTCTTAGTCTTCTTGGCTCCATGTCATGCATCTTGATATTTCCAGATTTTCGTAAGGAGGTCAAACTCAGCACTAAGGAATCCTGGGTGAGAGCAGTCACACAAGTTGGTCAAAAGAGAAGTCTGATGGTAGAATGGGGTTCTGCTCAGGAACTTGGAGCAGGTAAACTAATCTGGCTGTAGGGAATGGCCCACGCACAGTCATTCTGCAAGTCGAGGCATAAAATCCCAGTAGTGTTGCAAGCTTAACTGAGGCTCAGCTTGCTGTCGTCCAACCTCATAGATAAGACATGAGGCTGAAAGATTCCAAGCTATGGTCTGCACATTGGAGTCCCCAAAATGGGAACAATTTCAACTACGTTGTGACTTATGGAGGAGGGATCAGTCTTACTCACTATTGAATAATTTTAAAGATGCCTCTTATTCACTAATTGTTTAGCATTTGTATACCTTGTATCCAACATGGAATTATAAGCTGTTAGAGGACAGACCCATGTGTTGAGCCTCCCTTGTCTCTATGCACACAGCCTGCCTACCTCCAGCCCCAAGTGCATGACACAGAACTGTGTATTGAGAAGTTGACTGAATAGAAATATTTTTTTCTGGTCAGATTCTGTTCAGGTAGCCAGCATGGGGTTTGGCAACAGACTTGCTTGAGGGTACATTCTGGCTCTGTTTTCTTTCTGACTGCTTAATCTTAAGGAAATTGCTTAATAATCAACATTGCTGATTCCTCATCTGTAAAAGGGGAGTAAGAATGGTACATGAGGTTTTTGTGAGGATTAAATAATGGGATAATATATCAGCTGGCACTAGAATGTTTTTTTTTTTTCCTTATCAGAGTTCCTGGCTCAGAGAAAATGGTGAATAAATGGTTAGCAATTATTATTTACTCTGCATTTTGACATTTTTTGGAACTGTTTAATTTTGGCAATGATTACTGTATGAGTGATGATTTTAAAAGATTGATCTAGCTTATATAGGGGGAAATACTGGATCTATGTTAGTAAGAACAGAAATCCCTAAAGACAGACTTTACTTATATTTTATAGATCGCTGACTTTTGTGATTTAGAAGAATCTATGAAACAACAAGCCCTTCGATTGAGATGTTCACTCTTCCCTATCAAAAGTAATTCCGAAGTGTTAATTCTTTTTCCTCTTCTGTTTTGAGATTGCTGTGCTGTTTGTTACACGCTTCTAAGAGAATTGTTTCCTCTTGGCTTCCATTGGACTTTCAATTACTTCTTTTTTGAGAAAATAATATTACTGGTGGGAGAAGCAAGACTTTTATTTGTTTTCCTTCGTGAATATGTTCCTCTCATACATGTCTCAAAGGCCAATTACATCAATTAAGATACAGTGACCATAAAGATAACGTACCGCTCACCGTCCTCCTTACGCTATGGACGTCTTCTGCTTGGTTATGTTTGGAGCTTTCTGTGTTCTTCCTGCTGTGATGTCACCCTAGCCTGGCAATTCATCTGCAATATTGCATTTTATTGAGCAATTCACCCAGTTTGCATAGTATTATGAATCAAGGTTATTCCACACAGACTTTTGCTTTTTAGTAGTAGTCACAGCTGTGGTTTTAAAAATGGCTGCTTTATCCTTAGCTTTTGTTCTACATTCTCTTTGGAGAAAATTCAATAGGAATGGTGTGGGGGAGAGTGTGGAGAGCACAAAATCTGCAAATCCCTGCAGAGGGAAGTTCATCAGACCATGATTCTACCTCTAGGGAGCATCAGTTTCTCTAAAGGGAAAGTCTGGCTTGATGTAATCGATCCCTGCAATTAGGCAGACTCTAGAAATGGGCATTCAGTAGCTTTTTATCTCATGTGCTTCACATGACTGGGATCAGAATCCCCAGAGATCTATTAGAGCAAAACATGTACCAACTTGTCTTAAATGCCAATTCTTGGCCATTCCTTTCCATTAAAGTATTTAATGCCTCTGCTGAAATATAGCATTGTCACATAAATCCTCCCATAGAAAGGCTTCCCTAAGTCTTCTTTGAATCCGAGAATCCTTTGTACTCGTCCCCCAGCCCACCATATTTTCTCCTAGTAGGACACAATTACTATATTCTATTTAGTGTCCATGATCTCCAGTAGGAGCAACTTTTGTATTGGCAAGGTAGTTTTATGAATCATTTTCCACTGGTCTAAAACATAGCAGGTATTCCAGAAAAGTTGAATCATCCAGAATCCAGATGTCTAGGTAACATTTCCTTGAAAATATACATTAAAAGAGTTCCAAGACCCCCATATAACAGCCTTTTCTCATGACTCTCTATTCCAGATACCTCTAAGGACCTTCAGCATTGTGTTTTAAAAAACCCTCCTTGTGAGTTACCTGCCAATTTCCCCTCTGAATGCCACATGAAAAAATCAGCCAATAACACTAGTAGCTTGAATTAATGTCTTGTGCTAGCTTGTTTATGTGTGCCACTCCTTTGGAATCAGTGACTCTACTTTACAAATGTACAACACTCTTCATGTATATGTGACATTTCTTGATGTATGTGTGGCTCATTGGGTGGCGATTCTTGAGAGGTGGAGAGGGAGGAAGGAGGAGATCGAATGTCTGAGGCCTCATCAGAATCTAAGAAAGTGTGTGTATTTTAATTTACCCACCTCCTATACCTTCACTCTACTTAGATTTGTACACTTGAGGACCTAATCAGATCTTTTATTTATTTATTTTTTTTCAGTATCTCCTAGATTTTGGATGCATCTGATACATAATAGTTGTGCCGTATGAGTTAATTAGTTACACTGTCACTAGCAAAGGCCAGAAGAGATGTGATCAAGAGAAGCACAGGTATGTATTCATAGGAAAAGAGGAAAGAAAACTAACATGGATGTGTTTTTCCTAAGATGGGTTCTAGAAGAGGGGGAAGTGACTCAAGGCAGCGAGGTCTTAGTGGAAGGAAGCATGGGGCCTGAGGAGACTTCCTGACAACAGGAGCCCAGGTTAAATAAAGGACACTGAAGACTATCCTTCCGTAATTGACATTTGCTCAGTTCCAACACTGCATGTGTTTCTGATCGTTTTTCCGAAGACATAGCAGCTACAACTGGTACTTGGCCCTGGCACATCTTCTCCAAACAACCCATGCCTAATTTACAGCAACCCTCCATGTTATTTCAGCTAAAGGTGCAGTAAATACAGAGAAACAACGCTGGCAACTTCCTGCTACATCCTTAGCGTCTCCCTCTCGGTGGAAGCCTTCCCCTTAGCCTATAAACATATTCAATTCTCTTTGATGTCAGGAATTTTCCTCCCTCATGTCTATGTTTTCTTCTAACTATAATACTGTTAATTTCTCATACGTTCACAGCCAAACTTCTCGAAAGAATGGTCTGAACTTGCTGTCTTCATTAACTCATTATTGCCTCAACCCTTTAAAATCTGGTTTCTGCCCCCATCATGAGGCTAAATCTGGTGCCCGTCAGTATTAAGTGGAAGACTTAAACAATCCAGTGAAAACTTTCCTTTCCCTTCCTTCTCTTTTACTACTTCTTGGATCTCCTGCAGCCTTTGTAGGCACTCTTCTCTATTCCATTTGGTGAATCTTCTTATTCTCCCTTTACAATAAATGTTGATGTTTTCTCTAGTTTAATCCATAAACCTCTCTCTTCCCAATATATGCTCTCCTTGGGTGATTTTGCCAATCCCCTGACTTCAGTGATTCTCAAAGCTATATGCTAACCCTAATTGTTCCTCTAAGTGCCAGACTCAAATGGAACCCTGATAGTACTTCATGATTTGGGGACAGGCATATAAGGGCAATTTATTACCAGAAATATTCTTCTTTTCTGGTAATTGATCACAAAAAATTCTGAAAGTAAAAAAGATGGTACAAAATAGTTCTGTCCCATTCCTATCAGGTGGCTTTCCCAGCCACATGGAAACCTCCTCAGTTGGGTCCCTGGAAGTCCACCCTCCCTGTATGCCCTGCTCATCTTCCTTTCCTGTTTCTTTGCTCTCTTCCAGTTTCCAGCTCTATTTTATTAGCACCTGCAGTTAGCCTGAGAAAGACACATCAATGGTCCCATTCTAAATGCAAACACTGGGTCTTACTTCTTAAGAGTAGAGTGTCAACAAGGCAAATGCACTTAACCTTTGATAATATTTATCACTTCTCAAAATATGACTTCAATGCATTTTTATGTTAAAATGCTCCTTGTCCACATGGAGAGTATTAAATAATTATATAAGGTACAGTTCTTAGCACTGTAATATATAATTCCCGGTGCAGAGAAATGTTTAAGAATGATTCACCATTTTCATTAACTCTGAATTTTGACATTTTTGGAGCTATTTAACTTTGCCAGTGATTAGTGTCTGAGATTTGAATTAGAAAGATCAATTCAGCATTTATTAGTATTTCATGGAAAAAGTCAAGGACACCAAGTCCTACCACAAGTATTTCCAGCAGCTAACAAAGTCCTTACATAGTACAACAGCATCTCAGTACATCGAACACAGAACGATTTCACTCCATCCCAAATACCTGCTGCTCTTCCCTAAATTGATCACTGGCGTTACCTAGACTAGACGCCATCTTTAATTCACTCCCTTTCTCCATCTAATCAGTCCCAAGTAGTTACCCAAACTAGTGCTAGGAGATCTATGCTGACATTACTTTCTTTTACACTGGTCCTCAATTAGAAGGCCTCAAACCACAACGTGTCAAAATGGAAGGGAGCTAGTAGTGACACCTTAAACATTAAGCTGGTACAAAAAAACTGAAGAGGTACCACTTCCAAAAAGCTGTTCATCTTTAAAGTTGGTCGTGAAAGGGGACCATCAACCTGTCAGGAATTTGTTCATGCCAGCTCAGCAGACATGTGGCTGATTCTTAGAAATACATTTTTCACTTGATTTAAATAGCTGGTTTTTAATGTTGCTTTCTCTATGAGGCTCTCAAACACTCTGCCAGCCAACAAAACATGAGCACTCAGAGCCAACTAGGAGGGAAGACAGATCTTTCAAGCATTTAATTAAAGGAAGCCAAATAAAAACTCTCTCTAAGTCCCTTTAAAAAATCTATGTTCGACTCTACTGCTGCTTTTCATCTTGTACACTGGGGAAAGCACTCATCACCTCACTCCCAGATTCCTGAAACAACATCTAAATTGCTTTCCATCTCCCTAATCCAAGACACATTGAAAACTGCTCCCAGACCAATCTTCCAAAATCACTGCCTAGATTTTAAATCTCTACTTTCTTTCTGTTGCTGCCTTTTCCAAACATCTTTAGTGTTTCCTTATTGGAAAAGCCTATCTTTATAGGTCTATCTGATTGAAACAGACTGACCACACAAATTTGTCGGCATCAAACTGTCTTGGTTTATGCTTGTTTTCCCCTTTACCTTGCAAAACTGTCCTGATTTGGAGAATAACCTGTGCTCTATTGTTTTGCAATATTCCAGAGTGGCACATACCATCATGATCTCCCCCACCCCAGCTCCTAGTTTATTCTTCCATTCTCCTATCTTGCTCATGCTGTATCTTTTCTATGGCAAATGCATCTCTACTACTCTACCCATTCTTCATGATTCAAATCATGTTTGACCCTTTCCAAAAGGCCTTCACCAGCATTCTAGGTCATGTTGTGCTCTTCTGTCCATGAATCTTTAAAACCTTTCAATACCATTCATTTGGACACTTCATCATTTACTGCTTTGCATTTGTTAATTAACAAGAAAAAAGGAAGAAGAAACTCATTCAGCCTATGCATTTTTCTAGGCTAACTTAAATATTTTTCTTCTAATATTTTATTTGGAAAAGTTTCAATCCTAAGTAAAAGGTCGAAAGAATTGTACAATAAAAATCTGTACATGCTTACCCAGAGGAACTGTTAATATTTTGCTGTACTTTCATGCTCTCTCTTGTTATCTCTTTGTGTACATGTGTTTTATTATTTTTAAAAGATTTATTTTATTTATTTATTTCTCATCCTGCCACCACCCCCACCCCACCCCCGTTGTTTTTGTGCTTGCTGTCTGCTCTCTGTGTCTATTCGCAGTGTGTTCTTCTGTGTCTGCTTGCATTCTCTTTAGGCATCACTGGGAACCAACCCTGGGACCTTCCAGACTGAGAGAGAAGCACTCAATCTCTTGCGCCACCTCAGTTCCTTGCTCTGCTGTGTCTCTTATTGTCTCTCCTCTGTGTCTCTTTTTGTTGCATCATCTTGCTACACCAGCTCTCCGCTCAGGCCAGCACTCCACATAGGCCAGCACTCCTGCGCTGGCCAGCACTCTGCATGGGCCAGCACTCTGCGTGGGCCAGCTCTCCACTTGGACCAGCTTGCCTTTCACCAGGAGGCTCTGGGAATTGAACCCTGGACCTCCTATATGGTAGATGGGAGCCCAATCACTTGAGCCACATCCACTTCCCTGTAATTTTTTTTTGTAAAACAGTTTGAAAGAAGGCTGCAAACATCATGATACTTCATCCTTAAATACTCTAGTATGTATGTCCTAGAATAAGAAAATTTTCCTATGTAACTACAAGAATATTAACAAACCTAATAAAACTAACAATAATTCCATAGTATCACAAGAATATTAACAAACCTAATAAAACTAACAATAATTCCATAGTATCACCTAATACACAGTCCATCTGCAAATTTACTCAATTGTCCTTAAAATTATCTTAATAGGTGTATTAGTTTCCTATTGCTGCTATAACAAATTACTATAAACAAAGATTTTTAAAACAATACAATATCATTATCTTCTAGCTTTTGGGATCAAAATTCTGAAAAGGGTCTTATTGGACTAAAATCAAGATGATGGCAGGACTGTGTCCCTTTCTGATGGCTTTAGGGGAGAATCTGTTTTCTTGCCTTTTCCAGCTTCGAGGGTCTACACACATTTCTTGGCTCATGGCCTCCTTCTCTTCAAAGCCAGCAGGGATGGCTGAATCTTTTTCACATCATATCATGTCGACACTAATTCTTCTGACTTCCTCTTCCACATTTAAATGACCCAGTGATTACATGGATGTCTTTGAGGGGCTAATATTCTGCCTATCCCAGTATGCCCTCTGGCACCCAAAGATTCATATTTGTCCCACATGCAAAATACATTCACCCTATCCTAACATCCTCAAAAGTCTCAAACCATTATAGCATCAACACAAAGTATAAAATCTCATCTAAACATCAGCTCAAAATTGCTAAAGGTCACCATCTAAATCATCTAAATAAGATATGGGCAAAGTTCTGGGTATAATCCAACCTACGGAAAAATTCCTCACTATCTGTGGATCTGTGAAAGTCAAGAAACAAGTTACCTTCTCCCCAAATGCAATGGTAGGACAGGCATAGGATAACAGTTATAAACATTCACATGAAAAACGGGAGAAAATGGAAGGGAAAAGGGGTTTCTAGTTCCAAACAATTTCAAAATTCATCTAAGCAAACTCTATTTGATTTCAAGGCCTTGAAATAATCATCTTGGCTTGTGGCTCCACCAACTGAATTTGTGGCTCTATTATCTGAGTTATCTTTTCTTTTTCATAAAAGGTAGCATGTGTTTGAAGCTAAGTAGTTTCATCATCCTTGTCTGCAGAATTTTGGAGGTTGAACAGCTTTCTTTCATTTCATACTCTTTCCCATTTGGTTCAAGCTGGCAATATTTTTTCTGCTGGTATAAAATTCTCAAGAAACTTGTGGGTCTCCAGTGCATGTCATGGGGAGTCACTCCACTTGATAAGAGGCTCCTCCACAGATCTTTTGTGGATAATCCCAACTCTATTCCTGTCTTCTGTTGAGATGGTCCAGGGGATCTGTGAATCACATCCTTAATCTCTTCAATGATATCTCTTTGACTAAATAATCTGAACTTTGGATCCTTCTGCTGCAGTAGTCAAAGAATATACAGCTGCACATGTGGCTTTCTCTGCAGAGCACACTTTCCTGACTATGGAATTCTAAATTGTAGTATCTTTTTCACTCTCCATAGGCTGAGAAATTCCCCAAATCATCAGATCCTAGTTGTTTTTTGTTTAATAGTTCTTTGCTCAATCTATCCCTTTCCTCTCACGTTTTACTATAAGCATCAAGAAGAAACTCAGCCACACCATCAACACTTTCTTTGGAAAGTTTCTCAGCTAAATATATAATTTCATTGTTTACAAAAGTTCTGCTTTCCACATTCTTATGTGTATTTGTGATGACGAAGAGGAAGAGGAATTATAATCTGTTGCTGTCCATGTTTTTCTTTTTTAATTTTCAAATATCCCCTATGTAACCAGTGTGAGCCCCTTCATGTCATCTCCTGTGTCCTATTGGCATGATTCATATAGGTTTTGAATATTTCCTTGCTTTTTGGCACAATAAGGTATCCAAAGCTTCCCTTGTACTTTTACCTGGAATCAACTAGCCCTGGATCATTGTGGATGAAAATGGTATTTAGAAACAGTGACCTGGTTGGCAGTGGTGCTTATTGCTACTGTGGGACTCACTCAAATATTTTTGACTCTTCTACTGCTACTAGCTCAGTTCTAAGTGGAACTCAGAATATTGTCTGACTGAATCAGTCAATGAAAAACTGAATGTTTTAACAGGTCACAATACCATTAATCTTATCACCAAGTAAGCTAAGACATTACAGTATGCTTTCAGTATGTACAGATCTATTCAAATATTAAGTATTTTTCTAAGAAATTTTATTTAAGGCCTTGTGAAAAAATTTTGGTAAAATGATGGAGAAAAAGAAGAAAGGGAAAAATCAGAAACAGTAAAAAAAGGGACAGAAAAGGGAGTATTGCAGTTATATTGCTAGCTTTATAAAGCCAGAGAAACTTGGTTTCTGTATTTCAAGTCTGGCTTTGAAAGAATTGGGATTATTCCTACAGATGAATTGTGCTAACTTGTTCATAAAACACTTGCACTCTTGGCCAGCTAAGCCATCAGTTTCTATCAAGTTTGTCTCTGAGAGGCTGATGATAAGGGAAAAATAAAGAGGGCAGCAGTGCAGAATCCTGGTTCTGTGACAGGTGAGCCTTCGGGCTTAAGCAATGAGAAGGCACCAGAATAAGCCTGATGAAACGTACAAATATCCAGTCTGCATCATTGTGAGGTTTCCTTATATTTCATCTTTTATCTACTGCATCCCTTCCCCTTCCATTTCTGAGCAATCACTCTGTGCTGGAAATGCCATCTTGAAACAAAGTGAAGTGTTATTTAACTTCTCATGAAAATTACTAGCTTCTTTCAATACATGAAGTTGCTACCGGAAACTATTTTCATTAGGGGAAGTTCCAAGCTGAAAGTCAATTTACATAAAATAGAAGAAATTGTCCAGCCTGCTGATATTTATTGGGTATCAGCCCTGTACTATGGAACATCAGTTTTCTCTTGCTTTCCTCAAATACAATTACAAGAGAATGTTGTAATTCATTTTTGAAGAGAATGTGCCCCTACTAATGTTGACAAAAACAAAATACAACCAACCAACAAACAAAAACGAATATTTAAGGTAACTCTGGTTTCAATAATTGATTTATGGTTGTTATAGCACCCTAAATACCAGAAGGAGCATTTTAATTATGTAAAATTAAATTTTACAGGAAATTTGGACTGTGACTGAGGCAAAATAGAGGAAACGTTGGTACAACATAACTCTCAGGGAAAGTTCAAAATTTTAGAAAGAGATTGCAGATGGTCCACTGAACACCTAGCTGGCCTCCCAGGACCAGGGGAATTCATACATTTATTAGGTAAAGAGCTTTCAAATGGCAGGACCTACGTTATTTATTTTTGTATTTCTATTTTCCTTCATAAGCCTTGATACCCAGAAAGCACTCAATATTTTTGAATGAATAAATGAATGTATAAATGGCTTAAATGAAGACACAGATCATATAAAAATAATTTTCCAAATTCAACTCATTATGTTAGAATCCAATTGCCCATTAGCTGTAGTAGAAAACCATTTTTAATTGTTTAGGCTTTTATCTTCCTTTTAAAGCAGAACAAAGCATGTCTTCGTTTCAATAATTAATTTCACCAATATAATAACTCAGCTGCTTCAGTGAGTTTGATGACACAGGAACAACCCAACTTTGACTTTGTGGAATGAAAAACCATACAACTTTTTATTGAAACAAAACTTCAAATACATTGACTATGGCCCTGAGAGGAAACAAAACCTTTCTAATAGAAAACACTATGTTTAAATATTGACTAGCTGAGTGCTTTGTTTTGATGATTAAATCTATACCTAAGTTCTGTGAGCATATGGCAGCCTCCCAACTCAGAGTTCCCCAGGAAAGCTAAAAATCTAGGATGAACCTGAATTAAGCAGCAGTCTCGAGAGACTGAGCCCTAATTAATTAAAGGATTCAGTAAGCACTCGTGGGTGCTTCAAAGGACCATCTTCTGGTGCTATCTTAACATGGTCAAGGATCTTAGACGTTGGTGGGCTTTGGCAATGAAGGGCAACCTTGCCTTCTGATGCTGTTCTTACACATACACATAGCCAATTGAGCCATTTGGGCTCTACCTCTTGCAACAAGGACTTGGAACACATTTTTTCAGTTGTTAATGCCTGGATCTCTGCTTAGTCTGGGTGGTCAGAGTTACCTGGAGCCATCTCATATGTGTGCAGGTGAAAGTTGAAAAAGGGGGAGGCAGATGTGGCTCAAGCATTTGGGCACTCACTTACCACATGGGAGGTCCCGGGTTCGGTTCTCAGTGCCTCCTAGAAAAGATGAGAAAGACAGCAAGCTGACCCAACGGGCTCGAGCTGAGGCAACAAGATGAGGGAACAAGGAGACACAAAGAGGAAGCACAACAAAGCAGGGAGCAGAGGTGGCTCAAGCGATTGAGTGCCTCTTTCTCATGTGGGAGGTTCCACGTTCGGTTCCCAGTGCCTCCTAAAGAGAAGACGAGCAGATAGAGAATGCAAACAACAAAAGGGGAGAAATAAATAAATAAAATAAGTCTTTTTTTAAAAAAAAAAAGTGAATAAAGGAGTAAGCACATAGAGGGAGAATGAGGGCAAGAGGCACTGAGAGAAAATAGGTGAGTTTGGCTCTTAAACTGACAGGGAGATGGCAGTGTTTGCAGAGACCTGTGGCTGGGAGGTTCTTCCTTCCTGCCTCTGACAGGCACAGCATGTTGTTCATTTGGCTATAGCTCCAAGAGTTTCCACATTTCATTGGTCCTTGTAGTTACCTTGCACAGTTATTTCTCTAATTTATTCATCTGGATAAAGAGTACTTCTGTCTATGGGTGGAGCAAGTCATTAGGAAGACTGAAGCCAGTCCTTTGGCTCTGCCATGAGTTCTGGGCAGTGGGTAGGGCACAGACCAACTTCTAACCAAGGTACTCCAAGATTGCTATGTGGGCACATTAGTATTTCTGAACATGACCAGCCTTTTCAATTTCCATTTCCTAAAAATGGAAAATAATATGCTAATGACATGCTGACTGATGTTTCTCCAAGTGCTTGCTCCAGATAGTGTTTGCTTCTGTCAGGAGTGCAGTCCACAGATTTGGCAAACCCTGGGCATCAGGTTTAATCCAATAGAGAAAGAATATGTTTTCATTTATTATGAGACCTGAAGCAGAAGCAGAAAGAGGGGTGATTAAATTTAAAACATTTTTAAGCAACCAGAAGCAGCATTTTCTTGTGGAGGAATGCATTATAGATTCATCCTGGCATGGATATAAAGGGTTTGGAATGGAGAAGGCATATAGGGAACCATAAAGTTTATTCTGTTCATGCTTTTACTTCCAAATTTGCTAAAATCATGACAGTCTTTTAAATTCTCTTTTTCTATATTTTTCCCTCTGTGAGCTCATTTTGAGTCTCTAGCCCTAGACCTTAGGGATACAAGGACATAATTACAAAAAGCAGTGGAATCGCTATTCCGCTTGCCTTGTGCTTATGCTTCAATTGGTTGCAAAAGTTTGCTGTTTCTTTTTCGTCTTCTGACCTAGCTGGATTCAGCCAGGCTGAACAGTCACATGCTTGTAGGGATACTGAAATTTACCGCCAAATTCCATTTTTAGAAGAACCCTGCCTAAACCTTTAACTCCATTTCTATTACCCATCATTCTCATGGAAGTAATGGGAAATATCAAATATTAAGGTGACGGTCTGGATACAGTTATATGGTATGTGCAGTTCCTTGTCATCCTTCAACTCTCAGTTTAAGTAATCACTGCTTCTTCTGTAGCTATTGCAAATTATGTGTTTATTTTTTTAGATTTATAGAACTTACTACAATGTAAACAGAGGAGAAGGAGGTAAGCAGCCTACAAAATGGCCCCCAGTATTCCCTGGCTTCTGGTATCACACCCTGTGCTCCCTTCCCACATGGCAACAGCACTGCTCTGTGTGGTCTATAAAATACAGCAGACTTGGTGGTATGTAACTTCAAAGACTTGGTATAAAAGAGTGCAGCTCTTGAAGTTGGACTTGTCCTCTTTTAATTTTTTTCCCTTCCCTTCCTTTCCCTTCCCTTCCTTCCCTTCCCTAACCTTCTCTTCCTTCTCTCAGCACTTGCACTGGGAGAAGCCCAGCTGCCATGTCATGAGCAGCCATATGGAGAGGACTGGAAGGCCAGGAACTGAAACACACTGTCATCAGCCATGAAGCTGCTTGGAAAAGGATTCTCCAGCTCCTCAGATGACTACAGCCCTGACACACAAAAGCAGCCCTGAAGCAGAACCACCCAGCTCAGTCCATCCTCAGAAACTGTGTGACATAATTCATGCTGTTTTGAGTGGCTGAGTTTTGAGGTAATTTGTGTGCAGCAATAGATGACTGAAACAGGAAAGATCCACATTTGATTGAGTGTGTGCTCCGACACTTAGCACAGCACATTTGCAAAGAAACTGCAAGAGTCCTTTACCTCAAGATCTCAATAATAAAATTAATAATAACTCAACCTGTACTACGATATGAGTGACCCACATTGTATTAGGCAGTTGGCATAAGCCTACATATATTTAGATGTATAAATATCAACTATAAAAATCAAACGGTATGGTTTTGTATTGACTTCCAATTTCTTCCATTCAGGGTGCTGGTTAGTAAGGTCTAATGAAGGGAAGACCTGGATTGGCCTGTCCTACTGTGGTCTGGAGGCTCCGTGTCCTAGTTTTGAATCATCTGCTGATCCTCTTCTTTACCCATGTCTCCATTCCAAGTAGGCTGGTGGAATGGGTGCTTCCCTGTTCAAAACAAATCACAAAGAAGTTTAAGTTCTCTGAATTCAGTTGTACTAATTCTAAACATTTCTAAGCTTACTTTAATTCCGAGCTCATTCTCTTAATAATGCTTGTTTAGTTCTTACCTGGGAGTGGCTTCTCACTCTCTTTGTCTCTATCTCTCTCTGTCTCTGTCTCTCTATGTCTGTCTCTCTGTCTTTCTGATTTTTGTACTCTGTATTCTGTGACTTTGCCTGTACTCCTCTTGAGTGGTGGGAGCATGTTGGTGTCCCCTGCTTTTTTGTAGTAAGACAGCGACCTCCAGCCTAAAAGAAACCTAGAGATGACTCCTTACTGTTCAAAAAGTTGCATCCCCATAAAGCCCACAGATGTAGAACTTTTTCTGAAGACTTTGTAGTAACTAGTATCTCACATTCCAATTAAAACTGAAGAAGGAGAAGGTGGACAGGCCCACACTCAGATAACAAAGCAGACCAAATCTTTTGGTCCATCAAAAAGTAAAGAAGATGAAGGCAAATAGGGTCTAATGTTAACTAAAGAAGAAAACCAAAGAAATTGTGAAAATAGCATAATTTCACAATCTTAAATTTTCAGTTTTTAAAACACTAGAAATTTCTATATTTTTGGAGGGCATCTGTAATTCTGAATATTCATGCCTACTGATGAAAACAGCCATGGTCATATCTAGATTTGATTATCTAACAACATTTCTAACCATGCTTTCAATAAAAATCTACTTAGAATAACCAACCTTCTGTTTTTAATTCATATCTAATGGAGTCCCTTGTAAATATTTAGATATTTAGTAAATATTTTTAAACATTAATTGAATCTTCACTGTACCCAAATTTGGCATTTAATTTATAAATATTCTTCTTCTCTTTTTCCCCCTGCCCCACTCTCCACACTCATATAAACCATGTCTATTTTCACCACTACCACAGTTACCAAAAACTATGAATAACTCAAATATCTGCCAAACAACTTTGTCCATCATTCAAAAGGCACTTGAAGATTTACCTCTATTAAACTTTCCTTAACTGCAATGATTGTCTTGTTAGGTATTTATTTTTTGTACGTTAGCTTAAATATCTATTTACATCATCTCTTCATTATTTGATTCCAGAGTACAAGTCTTCTTTCTGCATGTAATTTGTAAGTCTCATCTAAGAAGGCATCATACCATGTGCCTCTTTGGCATTCTTTATAGCACCTGACCCAGTGCTAGGCATACGGTTTTAATGAATATTGTCTGAGATAAATACTCTTAGTGCCATCTTATATTAGGAAAAGAGAGCCAGAGATAAGGGAAAATCATGTTTTCATGGCAACCATAAATGGTAACAGCTGCACTAGCACCATGTGTGGTTAACATGGGTGAGGAAATGGGGTCTGTTACATCCCAAGAGTCATATCCCAACTTTTAAGGCTTGGATCTCCATAGTTCTCACAAGCTCTGAGGTCTGGGCTTGTCTTCTCTCCCTTTACAAAAAGGCCACTGCTTACTCTAATTCTCGAAATTCCTCTCCTTACAAAGCTAATTTGAGACAACTGTGCACTTCCTTGCTGTCTCCTAAATGTATCATATTAGGTCTTTTTATTGAAAATTTTATCTCTAACCTTTAAGAGCAAATAGAGTGTAGAAGACAGTAATAAACATGCCATATATACCAAAGCTTTGATTTTTAATCTCACAAATGTCTTAGGGCTTTTGTCCCTGATCCATTGTTGCAGATTTGCCAGCTTGGATGGCATCTGGAAGCCAGATATATCCCTGTCCTCCTAAGGGAAGATCTCATCAAATCTCTCTCTCTCCCTCTGGTTTCTACCCCAAATATCTTCAGAAGCCCTTAATCCTCTAAGTTTTCAATCACCATCCTGAACAAAGGCTCATTTTCCTAGTGGATATGTCTGGCAGTGTGGACAATATGTCTCCTCAAAGCTCTGCTTCTCTGCAGTAGGTAGTTTGGACATGTGCGGATGCCTTGAGAAGTAGATTCTGATTTCAGTTAGTGCCTTTGCTTATTTAGGAATGCTTTGTTGTGCATTGCTCCCATGTACTCACAGCCTTAAGCCCCTGGCCTACCATCTCACAACCAAAGCTTCATTTCTTCTCTGATCATATGGTACATGACTTCAATCATTCCTTCTGTCAGCATGATCAAATTCATGTTTCCTTATCCTTTTATTACATTACCTTGCCAACCACAATCTTGGACCAAACCACCTATCTATCTTCTCTGATCCTACATTTGGGCTATGAAAACAAGAAGAAAAATATAACACTGTTACCCAGACTAGTGTCCCTACATTTAATAATACCTGACCTCATGGCTCTAGCCACAGCTAGGTCTTTGGTCATACTTGGAAAGCATATCATGTATCTCTGAATAGAGCCACTCTTATTTCTCACTGTGGTTACTCAAAAGCTTTCTCATTTCCTCTTTTTCCTACATTTTCATAGGTCACACGTTTCTGTAAGGATTAAATGAGAAATCGCATGGTAAAAACTTAGCATGGTATACTATTTAAAAAAAAACAAACAGAAAATTACAAGCGTTGGAGAGAATGTGGAGAAATAGGAACACTGATTCATTGTTGCTGGGGATGTAAAATGGTGCAACCACTATGGAAAACAGTTTGGCATTTCCTCAGAAAGCTAAGTATAGAATTACCATATGAACTGACAATCCCACTTCTAGGTATATACCCAAAACATTTGAAAGCAAGGACTTGAGCAGACATTTGCAAACGGATGTTCATAGCAGTATTATTCAGAATTGCCAAAAGATGGAGCAACCCAAGTGTCCATCAACCAATGAATGGATAAATAAAATGTGATACACACATGCACATACACACACACATACACACACTGCACTATTATTCAGCCATAAAAAGGAACGATGTTCTAATACATGCAACAACATGGCTGAATCTTGAAGACATAATGTTGAGTTAAATAAGCCAGACACACAAGGACAAATATTGTATGACCTCACAGATATGAAATAATTGGTAAACAACACATAAAGTCAATCCAGAATATAGGTTATCAGGAGATGGTAGGTGGATAAGGATTGAGGAGATAACGCTTAAACAGTACTGAGGTTTGCTTTGGGTTGATCATAAAGTTTTGGTAATACATGCTGTTGATAGTAGCACAACATTGTCAGTGTAATTAGCAGCACTGAATTATATATGTTAATATGATTAAAAGGGGAAATTTTAGGTTGTATTCAGGTTACTAGAATAAAAATTAAAAAAACAAGCAAACATAGGACTGTAAAACACAGTGAATCTATTGTAAACTATAGGCAACCATAAATAGTGAAATAGTTAATAGTACAATTACAAAAAAGTTTTTTCATGAATTGTAACAATGTACCACACTAATAGAAGGTGGTAATGATAAGGTGGTAAATGGAACTGTATTTTATGCATGATTTTCCTGTAAACCTTCAACTCCTCTAATTAAAAAAAAAAAAGAGCTTAGCATGCTGCTTAACACTGAGTAAATATTTAATATAGGCTAACCATTGCTGTTTTTAAACAATTAGGAAATGCAGAAAATAGGAGATAAAATTAAACAAAGTCCCACCACCTAGAGATATTTACTATTCAGGAGCTTTTAATTAAATGAAAACAATTAATAAACTTCAGGTGAGCATTATTTCTTCAAAATTATTTTATTAGTTTATATATTATTTATCTAAACTTAGAAAGTTTACTAAAAACATTAAGAAACAGTTATTAATATATTTTTAATCTCATGTTTCTTAATAAGGTGAAGGTTTATACCAATTGATAAAACTTAATAAAAATAATATCATAATATCAAGACATAAAAATATATTTTTCCAACTTTTTATTCTAAAAAATTTAAACAGGGACAAAGTTGAAAGAACAGTCCAATGAACACCCATATACTTACCAACTAGATTAAACAAGTGTTAATATTTTCATAGCCTCTCTCTCTCTCTCTGTGTATTTACTGAACTTTTTACCTGTATATATATGTATATATATGTTTGCTGAACTTTTAAAGTAATTTATGGACATGATATTTCTAAATATTTCAACATGTATCTCTTAAAAATGAGTGTATTTCACTTATAATCACTTTTCTTATCACACCAATGAAAATTATCAATTTATTGATTTCAGCTAATATTTAGTTCTTATTCAAATATTCCTAATTATTTTTAAAATGTCCCTCATAGCAGTTTGTTTGTTTGTTTGTTTGTTTGTTTGTTTTTAAAGATTTATTTATTTTATTTATTTATCCCCCCCTTGCTGCTTGTGCTGCTGTGTCCATTCGCTGCGTGTCTTCTCTGTGTCTGCTTATCTCCCCCTTGCTGTGAGGTCTTGCCGCATCAGCCCACGGCGCCGTGCGAGCCGGCCTGCCCTCACAAGGAGGCGCCGGGAAGCGAACCCGGGGCCTCTCATATGG
>JAQZBX010058789.1:5423-17766 GCA_029593785.1 Cabassous unicinctus
AAAAAAAAAAAAAAAATCTACAATGAGATATCTCACACCTCATAGACTGGCCATTATTTTAAAAACAAAACAAAACAGAAAACCACAAGTGCTGGAGAGGATGTGGAAAAATAAGGACACTCTTTCACTGTTGGTGGGAATATAGAATGGTGCAGCCTCTGTGGAAGACAGTTTGGCGGTTCCTCAGAAGCTAACTATAAAAAAATAAAAAATAAAAAAAACTGCTGTAAGATCCAGCAATCCCTCTACTAGGAATATATTCAGAAGAACAGAAAACAGTGATGCAAACAGACATTTGTACACCAATGTTCACAGAGGTATTTTCACAATTGCCAAAAGATGGAAGCAATTCAACTGTCCACCAACCAATGAATGGATAAATAAATGTGATCTATACATATGATGGAATACTATGCTGCTGTAAGAAGAAATGAAATTGGGACACACATGATAACATGGATGATCTTTGAGGACACCATGCTGAGTGAATTAAGCCAGACGCAAAAGGACAAATATTGTATGGTCTCACTAATATGAACTAAATATGAAGAATAAACACATGGAGGGAAAACCTAGACTATAGGTTACTAGGAGATAGGAGGAGGACTGAGAAGGGGTACCGATGCTTAATGTCTGTAGAATTTTCAATTAGCTTGACTGTAAAAATTGTGGAAATGGATAGAGTTGATGGTAGCACATTATAGTGAGTATAACTAACACGGTTGGTTTATAAATGTGAGTTGCCGGAAGGGTTAGTCTAGGGATGTAAGGGTCAATTGAAAGAAAGCTAGAGAATAATCTAAGGACTGAATAACATAGTGAACCCAGAGGTGAATGAGGATTGTGGTTAATTATACAAATACAAGAATGTTTTTCTATAAACTAGAACAAATGTACGTCACTATTACAAAGTGGTAAAAAATACAGTGATGCATGGGGAAAAACAATTTAATTTATGGACTATAGTTAACAGCAATATTCTAATATTTTTGCATCAGTGTCAAAGAAGGTACTATATCAAGGCTAAGGGTCAATAATAGGGGGATATGGGATTTTTTCTTTTGAACTAAAGGAAATATTCAAAGTTTCACAGGGACGATGACTGCACAACTCTGATGAAAGTGCGAGCCACCGAGTGTACACTTTGGATGGCTTGTACAAGGCATGGGACAGTATGACACAGCGAACCATGTTGTGGAAGATGGACTGTGGTTAACAGGACAAATATGAGTGTCCTCTCATGAACTATAACAGATGTACAGTACTAATACGTGGTGTTAATAATAGGGGTGTATGGAAAACATAAACCAAGGGTACGCTATGGACCATAGTTAGTGTTAACAGTTTGATCACGCTCTTTCCTAATCTGTGACAAATGTTCCACAACAACGTAAGGTGTTGGTGGAGGGGTGATGTGTGGGAATTCTGCACAGTGCGCGTGATTGTTTTGTAAGCTCACAACTTCCCTAATAAAAGCCTAAAGGGTGACACTGTGAGTCCCTTAGAGTAAACCACTTAAATAGGCGTGGTCGGAGGTGATAGGGTCTCTGTACGTATTTCCTCTCGAATATGTGTTTTCATTTAAGGCTTAGGGTCACTGACATTCTGAACAGTCAAAAAAAATTGAAAGGACATTCTTCACCCAAGAGCTGTTTTTAATCGAGCATGTGAATTCAAGTGTAAAAACACAAGTTTCCAGAGAACACAAGGGACTGACAGTAGTTTTCTTCCTTCTCTAGCCTTTGCGCTGTGTTTTTTTTTAGCAACTGACAATCAGTTTATTAAAATAGTTGACCTAAGCATCTGCAACGGTGACCTCAGTCTCTACTCCTGACTTGATACTGATGGAAGTCATCTGCTTAACCATCCCAGAAGGACTGTGTGGGCTGCTGAGTCGCTTGTGGATTCTCACCTGGAAATGATCCCGAGTCTTTGAACCTTCACCACAAGGAGTCTTCCTTGTACGATTCTTGGAATCTTGGTGGGCGTCGGAACCGGTCCCTTCACGGTGAGGGTCTTTTCCTTTGCGCCTCTAACCGGGTCGGCGCACACCTTCTCCAGAGACTCCACGTTGCGGCTGGTCAGGTGATTCTAATGCGGCGACTCGCCCCCTCTGGTTCCACGGGCGTCTTTCCGGTGTCCTTAAAAGCTACAGCTAAAAATAATAAAAATAAAAGCTACGGCTGCGATGTGGCTTCCTGGCCGACTTGTTCCTCAGCGAGAGCGAACAACGTTGAGTCAGGAGGACGGGGGAGCCAGAAAGCAGCTGCAAGAGCCCCCTCGTTTTCCTCGAAAAGAACTGCATTGTATTTTAATATCAACCCTGATATCAGCCCGCATTAATTGACCGCAGCTGCTTCCCATCTCACTCCTTCCCTCTACCATCAATAGCAGCTAAGCCTAGACGAGCCCAAGGGCCTCTTAGACATTTGGAGGGTGTTTGTTGAAAAAGCAGATTACTGGGCCCAGCCAGAGACCCGTGGAAGGGGACCCAGAGGTAGGGGCTGGGGCCTCAGCCTCAGCCAGGCCGTGTGTAAAAGTGCTAAGTACCAGCTGGAGCCCTGACCTGCTTCTCTGCAGGCTTGTTCCTCGCTCAACTCCCCTTGAGAAAGGAAAGAATGGGCTAGAGCCCTGTTTCTTAAGTTATATCGCCACTTGAATCACCTGAGAATCTAATCAAAATGCAGATTTTGATTCATTTTTAAATCAAAATTCTGAAATTCCATGTTTCTAACAAGCTCCCAGGTGATGCAGAAGCTGCTGGATTTAGGTCAGGAAATCTGTCACCTAGTGAGAATTCCCTCAACCTTGCCCGTCTGGGGAAACCTGATCCCATCTTAGGCAACCCTAAAAATATCCCGACTTGTGCCTTCTGAATTTGTGAGTTTGCTTGTGAGCAATAAATTCTGAAGGCTGAACATGCATATTCAGTTCACTAATCTAATCAAATAAAATTTATAGCAAGATCAGCTGGCACTTAACAATGTATCATCAATTGTGTATGCATGGTAATTAGGCATAACTGCTAAGCAGGTCACATAATTGCCATAATTAATATTGCCTTTATACAGATCACATCTTCAGGTGTTCTCTTCTCACCTGACCACGATCCCCCAATATGAAAGAGCTTTTCATCATTGTGTGCTCACATGCCCAATGATGTAAAGGAGTTTCAACCAAAGCATGAATGATTCTAGTGTGCCATTTCTCTTTGATGGGCAAATAGTTTAGAAAAGAGACAGGTGTTTAAAAGGAGTCTGGGAAAGTTAAAATCAAAGTTTCTCAGATTCACAATTTTATCTGGGCTGAGTTTATCTCATGTGTGCCAGTGAATGCCACAGAAAGACAGAGTAAACTGGTTTTAACCCCAGCTGCTAAGGCTAGAGAGTAGGGAGGGGGGCAGCATTTGATAAAAAGGATGTAGATGGTAAAATGTCCATATGGAAAGAATCTTTGCCCAAACATACTTTTTGTCTTGAACAGTTGTTCAACATTTTAAGAGGAATATTCTGTTAGGTTTTTCAGTATGGTATATTTGAGCATCACAGCTTTTACAGAAATCAAGTGAGAGCGCTAGAAATAAGTTACCCAAAGTATCGAAACTGACTCAAGAAGTAATAGAAAGTTTAAATAGCCCTATGCCAATCAAACAAATTTAATTCATACATTTAAAAATCTTTCCTCTAAGAAAATGGTAGGTCCAGATGCTTCACTGTAAAACTGTCTCAAACTGTTAAGCAAGAAATCATACCAACCCAACATCTGGCTGTTGCTGTTGGTTGCTCCAGCCAACATGTAACCCTATTATAGGTCCTGGTTAGACTCCCACCTGAGCCAGATAAAAAGAGCCCTCTCAGCTCCCTTCCTGCCCCCTAGCAGCAGAGACCAAAGTTGGCCTCTAGCCTGAGTGTTCCCTAAGGCCCCGACATCACTTTGTGAAAAGAGCCATGACTGGCCCTTCCAGGATCCTTATTGTCCCACCAAGAGTTAAGGGTTCAGCAGACTTGCCAGCCACATGGTGGTGGCAGTTTCATTTGAATTAATGCTGCAGTTTACCGCACCAGGCAGGCGATGATTCATCTGGCCTTTGAGACAGGAATGAAGCTGTGCGTTTTGTAGAGTGTCTTTATGATGCAGGAAAGCCAGTTTGATGCCTAGTCCCTATAGTGATGGGGTGGGGCCCACTTCACTCAAATCAGATCCAGCCCAGGGTGGTGCCCAGCAAATTACACCACATACAATCATGCCTCCTGGAGGGGTAATTAAATTTCTTAATTGCACAACACTATTCCAATGTTCTCCACCCCCTTCCATGAATTTGCATGCATCTCCAGATCCAGGTCTAAAGGTAGAATGAAAGCAATTGGTCTAGATTGGAAGGAAATCAAGTTGTGGACAGAGAAACTCAATAGCCACTAAAAATGAAACTATGGCTCTACATTCTCTTTGGACTTCTCTAGGGCACCACAGAGGCAAGCTGGGCTGCCGCGTGCACGGATGCTCACCCACACGCAGCTCTGGGGCACGCAGAGGAATCCAGGGTCCTGCTTGGTGGGGAAATTCAGGTCGAAAGTGGAACTAACCTTTGACAGTGGTTCTCAAACCTGGCTGCCCATTGGCTACATCTGGGGAATTTTTAAAAATATCAGAAGGGTTCTATAGTAAACCCATTCTGGTGGGGGAAGAGGAGTTGATTTGTGGCTTGCAGGACTTGCCATTTACTGTGGTGTAAATACTCCCACCAATAGCCACTATCATGATATCACTGAACTTGGAGTTGGCACAAGGGACACAGTGTGACAGGGCGGCCCCAGCACAAAATGACTGGGCCTCATCTCAGAGAGCTTGGTAAGGGGTGAGGCTGAGCAAGGGGGGTTTATAACTTCATGTGCAGCTAAGTTTGAGAACCACTGACCTGTTCCATGCCTCTTTCTTCTGGCTGCTTCTGCTAACATCTTTTCAGCAGCAACTTAACAATGATCTGGTCAGGTCAGTACATTGTTTTAATAAAGTGCCTCCACTTTTGGATATTGTTCTTAGGGGAAGCTCATCCACCCCAAGTTGCTCATTGGGGGTGCCCATGGTCTCTAAAAGTAGTTTGTTTATTCAAAAAACATTACTCTATTAAAGTGTTGGAGGCACATGTGAGTCCCTCAGGAAGCAGGGCTGTAAAATCCTTTTCCTAACTTCAGGATGCCTGTGGCCTGGAGGGAGTGGAGGAGGAGGCACCCAGCAGTGTCTGGGAGCAAGGGAGAAGAACCCCAGAAGGGGCATCGTGCCAGACACTGCTTATCAGCTGACCAGCACACTTTCCCAAGCCCCATGTCGCATCCTAGTGGCTCCCTTTCCCCGCCTTTCTTAAAGCTAGGAGTTAGCAAGTAGCTCTGCCCAATGAGAGCCAAAGTCTGCTGAGGGCTTCTGGGAAGATTTTTGCTTTTCCTGTTTGGGGGGCGGGGGGTGCAGAAGGAATATCGAAGTCTGGTCCAGCCTCTTTGCCCCCAGCCTGTCTTATTTCTGCCTGGAGCCCAAGGAAGCTGCCTGAAGCTGTTGCTGCCATCTTCTAACCAAGAGGCCATGGCCAAGAGAATCACAGATATACTAGCTCTGGCATCTTTAGTCATTAAACCAGTACAAGAAGCTGCCTTTGTTTGTATTAGGACTTGTAAGGCAGGTTTCCTCTGACAAGCAGCTGAATGCAATTCAAATTTGCAAACTGGCAGATACATAAGCCAAACTGGAAGGGGTGGGGGTGGACTGCTTCCTAGGAAAAAGCAACACTTGAGATGTCTTAGAGGGTGAGATGAATTAGGAATGGGGAAAAAGGGTTCCAGGCAGAGAAGCAAAGGTATGAGCTACCACCTGGAGATAAAAGGGGATCAGGCACATCCTGGCAGACGCCAAGTACTGGAGGCTGGCGGGAGCAGGAAGGTCACGTGAGGACTGGCAGGGAGATGGAGCTGGAGAAACGAGCAAAGGCCGGAACGCAAAGGATCCTTCGTGCTAACGAATGACATGAGAGCTTTATCCTAAAGCCTCTTCAGGATAAATTTCTTTAAAGAATTGTGGGCTGAGAAAGTACATGATCAAATTTGTTTTAAAAGATGATATAGCCCTTTAACCGAGGATTTTACTTACAGGAATGTTTTTTTTTTTAATTCAGTTACTTAATTTATAATAGTGAAAACCCAGACGTAATCTCAATGTCACCAACGGAAACCATAAAATAAATTATGGTAGCCACCTGATGGTAGAATATTTTTGCAATCATAGTTGTAGGGAATGTATTAGTGTACCAGTGACATAGAAACTACAGAAAAATGTACAATATGAAATGATATGCATAGAACCTCAGTTTTTTTTTAAGAAAAAAAACATGGAGGGAAAGCCTAGAAAAAGACATATGAAATTGTCACCATGGTTCTTGCTAGGCAGTGAAGATAACTGATTTTTATTTTCTTCTCTTATAGTTTTTATTTCCCAGAATTTCTAAAGGAACATTTTTATAATCATGGGGAAAATGTTACCTAAAAAACAAGAATGGCAGCTGGAGAGGGGCAAGTCTAGAAGCAGTGAAACCAGTTCCTTGGTGTTTGTCCACTTTGCTTCTGAGCCCCTGTGCTGGGAACCCGGTATGAAAAATACTATTCTAGAACATTCTCTGAGCCCTGTTTCCCACTCCCAAGAGCCTACTTCCAGTCCTCTAAGAGTTCTTGATTTTCTGGAGCCCGTTCCTGGCATTTGCACACTCAACACTCCCAAGAGAATCCGGGATTTGCTGGCTTCTTCGGCCCCAGCCTTTCCCGTAACCTGGGGTGAACCCCTGCCCCGCCTTCCTTGGGGAAACCGAGTCACAGATGTTTGAGAACCCCCGGCAGCAGAGCTGTGAGGGCGTGCTTTCATGCTAGTTACAGAACCTGCCTTGTCACAGCAGTGCAGCCCTGGACAGCCATGGTTTGTCCCATGGACTCCTTATTCCCAAACTATGGGGTCTCGCTAGTCCAACCTGGGCGGGCATTGTAAAACATGAGCTGGGCCAGAAGCATTCTTGCTCTCGGGGCATTGACTGGGAAGTACTGGGCGAGCCTGGCAGTGAGCAGCAGGCGCCAACGTGGAGGCAAAGCGTAGACAGGCCGTGGGGTGAGGCTGTGGTGTGGCCAACCCCGCCATGAGGTCACAGAAACCATGAGCAGGTCCATCCAGTGATGGAGGAGAACGGGATGCAGAGTAGGGGGGGAAGTGAGCAGTCACGTGAGGTGACAGAGCACAGCAGGCTCCTGCAGATGGAGGCTGGGAGAGTTCGCTGCCTGGAGAGCGCTGGCTGATCAGCAGGTCCCCAGGCTGCATCTCGCCCATCCCCGATGTTCCATGTGGTTCCTTATGAAAATAAGAAACTCGACTGCCCAACTCTGTTTTCTGCTTTATTTGATCTTACTTAAGAAAGTCTCCATTTCTTAAAATCAGAAGGGGTGAACTGAAACCATGACTGATGGATTGACTCATTTATTTACTTACTCATTCTTTCATATATTCTGCAAAACATATTGAAATTGTGACAGTATTCTCTGCAATAGGGACAAGAAGACAGATGATACAATATTTGCTCTTATTGTTTGTTCATCATGGTGGTGACAGAGAGAAGATGAATAAGAGAGATATCTAGAAGGGTTGGAGGGAGACAATTGCATCTGAGCGTGTGGGTGAGGGAGGCTATGAAGAGATAGCAGGAGAAGAAATTTAAGATCTCTTTCCAGCTTCTGCCTGGGTCACTGAGAGAAGGCCAGTGCCATTTGCCAAACAAGGGATGCTGGGTTTAGGGCCATCCAGGCAGGTTGTGCAAGAGGCAGCTGTGGAGTTGGGCATAACGAAAGCACCGACGTAGGGACAAGAAATATCACCGGTCATAATTAAACCTATGACTTTTGCAATGAGAAGAAGGCTGAGAATGGAATTCTGGGCAACACCAACTTTAAGGGGAGGTCAGAGGTGAGATTTCCAGGAGGGGGCAAGAAGTAGTGATCAGAGAGTTGAAAGGAGAATCAGGAGAGCAGGATGTGCTGGGAGCTAGAGGAGTGAGGGCACAACTGACAGTGCACCTGTCACAGAGATGGCGAGAAAGACACGGCCTAGATGTGCAATCCGTGAAAGTGACAATGAGAAGAGGGCTTGGCACTGGAACATAAGAGGAACGCTTACCAGCTCATGTGGCCCAATGAAGAGGGTGGGGAGAGGACAAGGGCACCCAAGAGGAAGCAGGGCAGCCTGAGCGAAAAGAGCAACTTTCCCTTTAGGCTAAGAGGTAGATCAATCATTCCGTGATGAAGCTAACTGTTGGAGGAGGCTGGAGAGAGTCTCCACAAGCCCTACATAGAGGCAGCGCTGGAAGAGAGCACAGACGTGGAAGCTGAGTGGGGCAATTCTACAACAGTGTGCGATTGGGGGGGGAATCTTTACTTGGTTGATTTATTTTCACTCTCTCCCCTCCCCCAACTCTATTTCTTCAATCCTTTCTTTGTATCAATATGGCCCCATGGTTATTTACTTTACACTTTAGGTTTTAATACAACCCTATGTTATTTATTTTGCTGATCAGATTGTTCCATTTGGCCCTTGGGAGCCCTTTCAGTTGGCACCTGTGTGCTTTGGACATGCCCACTTTGTTTTGTTTTGTTCTGAGCACTGCCTGACTTTCTGGCACCACAAGATGCTCCAGGCTCATCTTGCATGTTGCCTGCCCAGCCCAGGAGCTCTGGTCCCCTTATTGGAGAAGAGTCTGAGAAACCAAGGTCTGGGCGCTGCGTGTGCTCCTTGCTTCTGCGGTCATTGGCTCCGGGTGCTCTCAGTGGACAGAGGAAGGAAATAGAGATATTAATTTATATTTATCATATGTTATATTATTATATTAAATATACATTTATATTTACGTGGGTGAGGACCCACATATACCCACACAGCTAGAATCATTTCTGTATCTCTCTGTGTCTAAATTAAGCTAAGCATGAGTTCATTCCGATGTCTCCAAATCAAATCCAGTACCACATGGACCATTCCAGCCTTTCTAGCCTTCCCCTCCCATTTGTCTAAACCTGCCTCTCCAACAGTGAGAAACCCAGCTCCCACCACCTGCCTCCATTGACTCACCTGTTCAATCTCAGTATACCTCTTCAGTGGTTTTCAGAATTGTCACCCCCATACCCCCATGAGAAACAACTTTGAGAACTAGAGTACAGTGCCACGTGCAGTGCCTTTCATCTTTAGTCCCAGAGTTTCCTGTCAACGTACCATCTTCCAGGCGTTCCTTAGTCAGTGCCTTTTTTCTCCCACCCTTAGTTGGTTGATTTCTAGAGGCCCTCTTTGTGTTTGACGATATTGTTATCAAACAGTTTTCTACCTTATTTATAAATGTTCATGTCCAAAATCTCAATGAACCTAACTTTTTGAGCTTAATTTTTAAAAGGAGGGGAGTGGATGTAGCTCAAGTGGTTGAACTTGCCTGCTTACCAAGTACGAGATCCCAGGATCGATCCCTGGTACCTCCTAAAAACAAACAAACAAACGAAAAGACAACTCTTATTGGGGAGTGGATGTAGCTCAGTGGTTGAGTGCCCTGCTTCCCATTTATGAGGTCCTGGGTTCAATCCCTGGTACCTCCTAAAAAAGTAGTAATTATTATAATAAAAGGCAACCTGTTCTTTCACTATTTTTTAATAACTGCAATGATATCAGGCATGAACTATATCATGCCTAGCTCAAAATATAATAAATAAAAACAAAATATTATTGTATAAGGTCAATGATACAGGCACATTTGATAGAAATGGTCAGAGAACAAAGGGACACAAAAGACCTTGAGCAGACAGAAAGTGATTCTCCAAGGGAGGGAGGAAAAGGGTGAAGGACGAGGAAGAGACTATCTATAATGGCTGAAAGTGAGAACAACGGGTGGCCTTTCCTTGGTGTCATGGGGCGTGGCAGGAAATCAGACAACAGGGAGTGTGAGTGGCGCATGGCTTTTCCAGAAGGCCAGATGTGGTCTGTAGGTACCACCAAGTGAGGCTGGTGGAAGTATAGTCCTTGGATTTTTATCTCACTGAGGGGGAATTCCTGGTCACCATCAAGATTCAGCACATGACATGGCTGTCTGGAAACACCTGAGCAGGTGTTGTAAACCACACTGGGAGCATGGCAGGTGTATGCAGTCTGCCGACTTAAAGTTTGACCTAAGAATTAAATTGTGTTTTCTGTTAAACCTTTAAATATAATTTTGAAAGCAGAGGTCTTGTTCAGAATTTTAGCTAGGAAATTGAGGGGCAAATTCTGTTGCCCCAAGTCATCTTCCAGCACTCCATGGCAATCCTGGCTCCCAGGATTATAATCACTTTGATGTCCAAAAAGTAATCATAAAAATAATCTTTAAATGATAGAATTGAAAGCATCTTTGTAGTTTTGAGGCAGGTTAGCCAGGGAAACAAGGAGAAGACGATCACAACATGGCCGACAGACAACATGGCTGACAGACAACATGGCTGCAAGACTTCTCTGAGACCTTGAGTTTAACCTGGAGGTCCCAGTTTCTCTTTCCGGGACCTCCCTTTGGCCCCAGACATTCCAAACGGGCCTCACCATTGTCCCCCACCATTGGTGGGGTAACCAATAACAGCTGGGGCCCCTCCCCTTAGCATTAGCAAGAGAAGGAATAATTAATAGTTTAAAAGGTGACCACACAAGCCGAAGCCCACTTTCTCTGCCTAGAAGAGCCCGTACCAAATCTCAGTGTATATCTCATCCTTCGCTCCCATTTCTCAGCAAGCTCTGTTCTTTCCCCCCATTTCCCAATAGATTCTTTTTTACTGGCCTAAATAAACTGGCCTGTTCTTAAATTCTTTTATGTGACACAGCCAAGAACCTAGAGGAATCCAGCACTTACCCCCTCTGCAGCTTGGCCTCCTGGTTCCTAAACCTGATACCAACTGGGGAATAACTCATGAAAAGACTTCAGGTACTAAATTGTTGGGGTTTATCAGATGTCTGGGGGAAAAAAAGAGAAATGTAAAGTCCCACCTTGTAGGGCCATCTCTCTAGACAACCACATCAAAAATCCTGAAATTCAATTCAGTTGAAAACATGGAGTGCCTGCAACATGGAAACATGGTGATAGGCTTCAGAGCCTTCACGGGAAGATGGTTCATAGACAGCCAATGCCCATGAGGCACTTACAAAGCAGTCAGGTGTGGCAGCTTGGAGTTAAGTACCCCAGAAAAACAGGTTCTTAATCTTAATCCTTTCCTGCGGGTGTGAAGCCATTGTAAATAGGGCCCTGTGATGAGGTGACTTTAGGTATGGCCCAGAGGAATCAGGATGTTCTCACTCCTGTAACTGGAGGACTTATAGAGAAGGCCACTGAGAGAGAAGCCAAGGGGAGAAGCAAGAAGATGGAAATCAATGGAACCCAGGAGAGAAAGGAGAAGATGCTACCATGTGCGTTGCCATGTGACTGAAAAGCCAAGGAACCTCAAAGGTTGTCAGCCAGCCAGAAGATGCCAACTCTGGGAAGAGGCAAGCCTTCTAACCTCTGAAACCTTGAGCCCATAAATTCCTGTGGTTAAGCCAACCCATTGTATCCTATTTGTTTTAGCAGCCGAGGAAACTAAAACAGCAAGGGCTCAAGAAAACACAGACAGAGATGATGGCTGGGTAGACTTTGTGGAGGAAGTGGCCTCCAGCTCAACCTTAAAGGATAAGGAGAATTTCAAGAGTGAGCATGAGAAGAGCACTGCAGAAGTGACCAAAAAGACACAGGTGTCAAAAATCAGGGTATTTGAGGGAAGAGTTGGTAGTCCAGTTTGGCTGGAACGGCGGTTTTCAAGGTGTAGCTCCTTCAGCCTGGGGACTTGTTGGTCTCAAACCGAGAGTTACCATGTGACCCAGCAATTCCACCTCTAGTTACATATTCCAAGAGAATTCAAAACATATGTCCACACAAAAACTCATATGTGAATGCTCATAGCAGCTTTATTCATAATAGGCAAAAAGTGGGAAAAAAAATGCCGATCAACTCAAGAAAGGAGACATAAAATGTGAAGTGTCCATGCAATTGGACATTATTTGGCCATGAAAAGGAATGAAGCGCTGCTACATGCTACAACACAGACAGACCTTAAAAACGTGGCGGCTACGTGAAAGAAGCCGCACAAAGGACCCCACATCGTATGGCTCCGTTTATATGAAATAACAAGAACAGGCAAATTCATAGAGGCAGAAATCAGGTCAGTGGTTGTCAGGGGCTGGGGAGAGGGGGCAAAGGAAACTACGTGCTTGGTGAGTACAGGGTTTCCTTTTGGGGTAA
>JAQZBX010058790.1:0-17670 GCA_029593785.1 Cabassous unicinctus
CGGGACGCGAACCCGGGCCTCCCATATGGTAAACGGGGGCTCTATCCACTGAGCCACACCCGCTTCCCTCTCCTCAATTTTAATTAAGGCTACCCCTGAGTGAGTGCAAGCTGAGCACCTATTTCGCAAGGGATGCTTCTCTGTAATTACACTCTGCTGCTGACACACTCCTGCCAGACTTAATGGTTTAAATAGGTAACTTCCTTCTACATGCTTTATTTAAAAAAATAATCATTTTAATGCTGTCAGAGAAGAAAAAATAAAAGAAAACTCAGCTATTATCACCGCAAACCACGGGGTAATTACATTTAGTTATCCAGGGGAGCCTTCCTTCTTGAATTTCCTTCAGAAGGATTTAATCTGCTCCTTTTCTACATATTTGCCCTTTCCAGAAACTGCTTTCCTTATCCAGGCACAGAAAGGAGAAGTTTAGCAAATGCTTGTGTCCAGTAAGCCGGCCTTTGTGTCTATCACTTTTATAAGCTGCTCGCGTAACAGAACTCAATTCGAGCTACCTCTCTACTAAAAGCTCAAACCAGTATTAACCCAAGTCTAAGATATGTAGATGGTAGATTAGCAAGAGAAACTGAACAATCATGACTTAGAGGTGAATTAAATTTCAAAACTTTCACAAATTCAGTCTTTGAGGACTTAACTTTTTGAGGAATGATGCCTGTGTCTTTATTGCAGCCATCACTATCACTGATGAAATAATTTCAGGTTCTGAGGCCAACAAGGGTCATTAATAATGATCATCAGCCAGTGGATGTCAACCCAATTATCTACTTGAGTGACTACGAAGGTCCATGGCTCTGCCTTTAATAATACAGAATCTGAACACTCCAGGTTCTTGCCAGAAAGCAATACCTCCATCACGCTGTTCTCTAAGACTCATTTAGTGTTTTAGCTGACAGATGTTATAACATGGTGGTAGAGTGCAAACTCAAGTTTTCCCCCTTAGGAGGTGGATAAAAAATTCACTAGCAAAGATGATTGGCAAGAAAAACTCTCAGGGGTCGTTCAGTTCTTCTCCTCTAAGAATACATGTGGGCCCAAGAAGAAGAAAGCATTTACCTTTATGGCCTGGAGCAGAGATTGCTATGGGGGCAAATTCTTCCAGAAGGTCAGTAGTAGGGTTAGAAAGCAGAGAGCAATCAAGCAGGGAATCTTCCCCGGTGAGAGAATCTGAGTCCAGATTACCAGCGTCCCAGGTCAGTGATGGCATTAAATGGCACATACAACAATGTCATGAGATTAGAGCTTCAGCCTTTAAGTTAATGCATTTACATGTTATACATACAAGTCAAGGCAGGAGAAAGAAAACCAACAGGAACATGTAAAGTCCTCTGGATTTCCGTCCATAGAGACGCGTATTTCTGGATTCCTCTCAACATTAATATGTAAATATGTAAGAGTTTTTGCTCAGAGGTTGCTGGTTAAGCAAGTCTGTGATTTGGATGCTAATGTAATGTTAGCAACTCAGTCCTCAGCAAATGTCTTTGGGAAAAGGGACTTGGCAAATAAAGACTTTCACTTCAACTTTCCAAAAACATTCATGGAAGAAAGTAACTATGGGCCAAGGTATCCAAGCTGATGAGGAGAAGGTTGTCCCTGGCATGTTGTTAGCAGAATGTGACATGATTAAACAGAATTCAACCTGATTCCCACCCAAAATATAATAGTCCTGCCTCTTACTAGTATTCTTTAAATTTGAATTACTCCTTTGAACACATGATTTGGCTTTCAGGTAAAGTTTTCTGGAAGAAATACTGTGATTCTGTGGCAACCAAATGAGGGTAAGGAAAATGATTTCATATCATCTTCTGTATTCTTTTATTTAGTTTTTCTTTTTTTTTCACCTGGAAGAATTTATTCTCACACTTCCTAGGCTTCTAATTGTTTCTGTTCCCAGTTAGGAAATCAGATACTTATATTAAGGTAATTATGGACTCAATAAAAATGAAGGTTATCAAATCTGTATTTATGGGCAGTAAAGAAATTCTACTAAGATTTAGCTTTGAATTTTGGGTGAAAGCAATGCTAGATCCAGGGAAGACTTCAACTTTGCCTACAATTTAGCAGCAAATCACATATATATGATTAAAACACTGTCCTGGGACTAGGATGTCAACAACACAGACGACAGCTCCATGAACACCACTGCCACTGCTGCTTAGGAAAGACTGCTCAGCAACCTGGAGGAGTTAAGGGCATCCTTACCGCTCAGCAGAGTGCTTTAATTAAGGAGGTGGAAGGAACCTGCCACCTGTGAAAAGAAATACTGTAACCAGAGAAAGAAGCCCAGGGATCACTCTACAAAGAACATGGCTCCAAAATGTACTCTCTGCTCTTCAATGAGGAAATAAGCGCTCAGCATCTAGAAACTGGGACTGAAAGAACAATGCAGAGCATCCACTCTAGGAGGAACTAAGCACTCTGTAAAATAAGCCCTCCATCATCTGTCATGGGTAGAAAGGGGGGCTCTGAGGGCCCACCCCACTGACCAGCCCCTGCAGCTGCAGGGACACCTGACTGACCTGTGCGGTTCGAGGTAACAGATTCCGTCTGTGATGGGAGGCGCTGGGGCACTGGGGGCTCCAGTCCTGGTATGAGACTCTCAACAGCAACATCAGCTTTTTCTTTTGTAACAGAACAGTAAGAGAGGAGAGGAAAGGGTTAGGGAAAGGGGGTGGGAAGATTCTTTAGAAAATCCTGTGAGGGATTTCATCTACAGACCTATACAATGCCAGTCTCAGGCAAGATGGAAAACATAATCAGTTACTTTGCTTCTGCTGCTTTCAGTGTCTGGACTTCACTGATGGAGCATGCATGGGCAAGGTCAATCACTGTGGCCAGTCTCAGTGACCCTCAGTTCTTATAGATAAATGCAGAACACGGCCACCCAGCAGCTCTCTTCCATATCAGAAGAGAGAGCAGGGCTGAAAGGCATCTTTATCCCTTCTGGCAAATTTGCTTTTCTTAGTGAACTGACTTCATGACAAGCCATCCTCTGTGCCATGCAAAGGCCACTAGTCCATGTCAAACCCCACCCCATGACATGGCTGGAGAGTGTTCTGCCCTGGGTGACACTCTTCAGCCGGAAGCCCGCCACTCTGGACGGTCACGGCATCTCTGTGTTCTAGGACTTTTGGCCCAAAGGCCTCATTATGTCTCTAAGGACGAGGCCTTCCTGGAGTCTAGGGGCCTTGGACATTTTGTAGGTCTTGTTCACCTTGCTATTGGAGCACAGGAAAATGCAAGAGGGTAAGCAGACCGAGCTCCTGCCTTGCATTTTACTCATGGGGCTTAAACACGGAACAAAGTGTTTTCTTGGTTCTTGATACCTGGCACATACAAGGGAGTTCTAAAGAGGAATCTGCTAAATTCCATTAAGTGCAGTAAAGCTAAGGCTCAGCGCAAAATCGCCTTTTTCCACAAATCTTTTGTAACTACATGGGAATTTTTCGTCATTCCTTTTCATAAGAGCTTTCTGCTAGAAACCTCAGGATATCAAGAAAGCCAAAAATAACAGTGTTGTACCCCTGGAAGGCAGAGAAAACACTTCATTTGGGGTGATAAGTGAGACTAAATAGCCCTGGCTTCTGGGTTAGCACCAGGCGTGAGTCCCAAACCAGAGGCTTCGTGGCATTTCCACTCCTCATGAGGGCTATTCACTAGGGATCTGTTAACCAGTTATTTATTTATCATTCTTGAAACACACACACATATACGTATAACTGAAGAAACAGAGAGGATGAATTTACCGGTTACAGCATCGGAAGTGCTACCAAAAGGATCTGTCATAGGCAAGAGGTCAGGGAGCAGAAGAGAAGTGTCAGGAGATTTGAGTCCCTCAATTAGTTTTTCTAGGTTGGGCAGAGAGGTAAAGAAAAAGCAAAAATGCAATGAGATATCAAAGCAAGCTGATCGTTTACCATTTGCTATTTTGCATAGATTGCCAACATTTTGCATAGATTCACCGTAAGAATGAACACTGTTAACTATCTTATTAACAACAGGCTGTCAAAGTTCAAAGTTTAAAATGATTATTTTCCCAATTGAAGTCATCACTTTGTGAGGCATCCAAGATGCTGCCCTAGGTTTATTATTTGAGGTATAACATATCATAAAAATAACCAGTTTTAAGTGTACAATTTGATGAGTTTTTGACAAATATATACATTCATATACTCACCACTGAAATAATGAAATAGAACATTTCTATCACCCCACAAAGTTTCCTTGTGCCCCTTTGAAATCAACTGGTCTTCTCATTTCCAGACAACCACTGATCTGCCATCTGTCACTATAGCTGTATCTTTTCTAGAAATTCTTATAAATGGAACCATACAGCACATAGTCCTTTGTGTCTGGCTTCCTTCATTTAACATAATACTTTCGACATTCATCCATGCTGTGGCATGTATCAGTATTTATTCTGTTATTGCTGAACAGTGTTCCATTGTATGGATGTACCACATTTTGTTTATCCATTTACCAGCTGATGGACAATTGGTTTTTTCCAGGTTTTAGCTCTTAAAAATGAAACTGCTATAATTATTTGCATACAAATCTTTGTGTATTCATTTACCTTCTTGGGCTTAGTTTTGAATCTCTTGCTCTTTTTTTCCCAGACTTGTGTTTAGAAACAGTTTATAATTCACTAAGAGAATCAATTCAACCTCACCTAAGTTAACTTCAGCAATTATTTATCGTCTTCCAACTGTGCAACATGCTGGTACTCTTATTAAACCTGCAGATGGATTACTTTTGATGTCTTTTGGCTAAGAAACAAAGGACATGGTTCCATCTCGTAACTTAATGGGTGGCAACATGCACACATTAAGATCCCTCCCCAAAACGATTCTTTTAACCCTGATCTATCAACAACCCTCTATTTACCTTTAACCTATTAAAGGAAGAGCATTAATGTGAAACAAAACGATGAACCATAGACGCTTATAGGAAGGAGGGAGTTTAGAGCTCGCACCTCCTTTTTACACATGAGAAAACCAAGACCGGATAAATTCCGAAATTGCCCAGTTAAAGGCATGTCAACAATGTTTTTTCCACCACAGTAATAAAACTGCCATTAAAAACTAAAATTAAAATGTTTAAGAAGTGACATAAAGTTTACATACATGTATGCAACATTTTGATGGATCTGTATTCTTCAACCATCAGGAATTCAGACAAGCAAAGACTAATATTCATAGAGGGATAGGAACCAAATTTCAAGTGATCTATATTTTAGGTGATCTATAACTACACACATCAAACAAAATAATATTTTACTATCTTGGAAAGATAATTTGCTTTGGTATAATTAATACACTGCAGAAAAAGATTTTTACATAAGAAGCCAATTTACCATCTTCAGAGTTTATGGCATGTAAAACATCTTTGAATTAAATGATAGTATACTATGCTTCCCATTATATCTGATTTGTATTGACTACTGAAAGGAAGAAAAAATGGAAGCTTCTTAATAGCAGAAAAAAAAATCCAGGGTACTAACCAAGTATACAAGTATAATTATTTTAGTATTTAATCTTCCACTTTTAAGAAAAGCTGTTTAAAAGATCTTTGATAATTTTTAGCATACTGGCAAAAATAAGACAGTTTTCCTAACATGTCTAATTTTTTATCATTCTGAACACAAGTTTTGTTTTATTCCTTTAAAAAAAAACCTGCTTTTACTTTTAACACTCATATATTTGCACTCTTGTGACAGTTTGAAATTATTTTATGAATGCCAAAAAGAAAAAGATTATGTTTGTAACCAAATCTATTGCTCTGAGTGTGGTACCCTTTGATGGCATTAAATTCAGTTTAGCAGCCTTTGATTAGATCCCTTTAGGGCTTCTGACTGGACTACATCAGTGAGATGTGAGCCAGCTTGATGGGTCTGATATAAAAGGAAACACAGAGAGAGACTCTGGGTCACAAGAAAAGGAAGCTGCCATGTTTATCCTGTCATGTAAAGAGAGGACTAGAGGACTGCTTACGCATGAAGCCCCAGGAGGCTGGGCCCATGGAGTAGCTCAAGAGGAGATGAGCCCTGCTATATGCCTGTAAGCGTACAGGTGAACTTGGAAAGAAAGCGGAATAGCCGAGACTGATATAGGAGGCCCGAAAAGAGACAAACCCTGTGCCTGGTTGCATCTTGTATAGCACTGGATAAAAAGTAAAGGCCCAAACTTACTTGCCAATCTGGTAACATGCTATACATACTGCTTTTCAACACTTGCACTCAACAATATAATCATAAAACCTTCCAAAATCACAGATAATATCCTTCAATATCAGTTATTCTTGTTGAATAATAATATTTCATTGTATAGATCAGGGGTTCTTAACAAGGAATTGAAATTCAAAAAAATATTATTCTTTTGGGGACGTGTTGGTGCAGATGGGATATATTTATTAAATAATACATAGTATAGTGTGTACTTAGTAAGGGGTCCGTGGTTTTTACCTGACTGGCAAAGGGGTCCATGGAACAAAAAGGGTTAAGAACCCCTGGTGTAGATGAAATTTATTTAACCAATTTCTGACTGTTCGATATCTAGCTTATTTTTGCAATTATGAATGCAAATTCACAATGAACTTATCTGTAGAAAAATATTTAAGCATACCCATGTTTTCTTAGAATGATTTTTTTAAGAACTAGAAATACTAAGTCAAAGAGAAAGTAAAGATTTAAAGGCTTTTGTTATATACTGCCAAACTATCCTCACAAAAAGTTGTACTAATTGACATTCCCACCAGCAGGATTTGAGCATGTCCATTTTCTTCTACCTTGTCCAAACCTGAGGTGGTGGTCGTTGTTTTTCCCAAACTTACCAGTCTGATAGCCAAAATCACAGCATCTCACTGTTTTATAATTGGTACTTCTTGGATTCATCATGATGATGAACTTAAAAACATTTACTGATATTTAACACAATCCTAGTAAAAATTCCAATATCCTTCTTTGTAGAATTGGAAAAGCCAATTATTAAATTTATCTGGAACGGTAAGGGCCCCTGAATAGCCAAAAATATCTTAAAAAAGAACGAAGTTGGAGGACTCTTACTTCCAGACTTTAAAGCATATTACTGGCTACAGTGGTAAAAACAGCATGGTACTGGCATAAAGATAGACAGATTGACCAAAGGAATCAAATCAAGAGTGCAGAAATTTATGGTCAAATGATTTTTGACAAGGCTGTCAAACCCACTCAGTTGGGAACCCACTTATTCAACAAATGGTGCTGGGAAAACTGGATATCCATATCTAAAAGAAAGAAAGAGGATCCTAATCTCATACCTTATGCAAAAATTAATTCAAAATGGATCAAGGACCTAAATATAAAAACTAGAACCATAAAACTCTTAGAAGAAAATATAGGGAAACACCTTCAAGATCTTGTGCTGGGTGGTGGTTTCTTGGACCTTACACCCAAAGCACAAGCATCAAAAGAAAAAATAGATAAATGGCACTGCCTCAAAATTAAATACTTTTGTTCTTCAATATACTTTGTCAAGAAGGAAAAAAGGCACCTACTCAATGGGAAAAAAAATCTTCAGAAACCATTAATCTGATAAGGGATTGATCCCCATGTTATATAAAGAGATCACACAACTAAATGACAAAATGACAAGCAACCCCATTAAAAAATTGGCTTAGGAATTGGACAGACATTTTTCTGAAGTGGAAATAAAATGGCCAGAAGACACATGAAAAGATGTTAAACATCACTAGCTATTAGGGAAATGCAGATCAAAATTGCAATGAAATGAGACTTATCATTTCATACCATACAGACTGCCATTATTTAAAAAACAGAAAACTTCAATTGCTGGAGGGGATGCAGAGAAATAGGAACACTCTTTCACTGTTAATGGGACTATAAAATGGTACAACTTCTTTGGAAGACAATCTGGAGGTTCCTCAGGAAACTAAATATAGAACTGCCATATGATTGGGCAATCCCGCTCCTAGGAATATGTTCAGAAGAACTGAAAGGACGTGAACAGAAATCTGCACGCCGATGTTCATAGCGGCATTATTCATAATTGTTAAATGATGGAAACAACCTAAGTGTCCATCAACCGATGAATGGATGAGCAAGATGTGGTATGATCATATGACAGAATGTTACTCAGCTGTTAGAAGAAATCAATTGGGGAAGCACATGACAACATGAAGGAACCTTGAGGACATTATGTTGAGTGAAATAAGCCAGACACAAAGGGATGAATATTGAATGGTATCACTGATATGAACTAAATATAATGAGCAGACTTATGGAATTGGACTATGAAGCATGGGTTGGTGGGAGATGGAATGTGGGATGAGAAGGGGGAGAAGCAGCTGGATGTATGTAGAATGTTTAGTAAAATCAAATGTGAATTTGCAGTAATGGTTGACTTGATGGTAACACATAATGAATGTAACAAACACTGTTGATTTATGGATGTGATTGTGGCTGAAATGAATAGTCTAGGAAGATGAATGTTAGTTAGAGGACAGCTGGAGGATAATATTGGGAATGTATAACAATTATTTTGGAAGTAGATAAGGATTATGGTTAATAATATAAATACAACAATGTTCTACTATAGGGTGTTAAGAATGTGGTGATACATGGGGAAACTATAACTAATGTAATTTATGGACTATAGTTAACAACAACATTGTAATGTTTCTGTAGCAAAAGCAAAGTTGGTACTAAGTTAATGCTAAAGGTTAAAAAAGAATTTTTTCTCTTTTTAATTTTTTTCATTAATAAGGAGACCTTGACTCCTATCATTTAACTAATCTGTGTTCATCGGTGTATCTTTCTGAACACTAAAGGAACAACTGAGTTAGCAGTTGGAATTGAGAGATAAAAGTGCCTGAAAAAGAACTTTTTAGGAGTAATGTTTCCATAACTTGTTAAGTTGCCTTTTTCTGTTCTTTTATTTTTGTGAATTTGAAATAAAGTTGTTAATTAAAAAAAATTAAAATAAAAAAATTTACTGGCAATTTACATTTCTTCTTTTGTGAATTATCTGTTCATATTTTTCTGTTGGAGGTGTCTCCTTATCTCCTTCCCATCACTACACTCAGGTCTTTCTCAAGTCTCTGGGGTTCCAGATTAAAATGAGTCAGGGTTCTTCAAAGAAGCACACTGAAATCATGGTTAAAGGAATGGAAAGGAAGACCCCTCAAGAAAAGTGGGTCTAGGATTATTTAGGCTGGACAATGGAAACCGAGTGTTTTTAAAGGGAAGGATTAGCAGTATTTTGAAATTTAGAGGAAATGTGAGAAAAAGGTTTTCTATTCTGAGCACATCCCTTTCTCCTCTTAAACGTAACTCAAGGGGCAGTGAGGACAGGGGAGGAGGAGAGGGAAGGAGACAGTTACTAGAGTTGGAGCTAAAAATTAATCCATTCCAGATTCTTCTCTTATACCTCCCCACTCAAGACTTAGTCACTGGGGAGTAGATGTAGCTCAAGTGGTTGAGCGCCTCCTTCCCATGTATGAGGTCCTGGGTTCAATCCCAGGTACGTCCTGAAAATATATACATATATCACAGTTGTGAGCATGTGTGTGCTCACAAAGCTGTCAAATGAAGCACAGCTAGTAAGTCTGAAAGTATTTCATTGATGTGCCCATGCTGCATGGTCATCGGTTTTGTCTTCTGTTAGCATTAAGGAACAGACAAGCTATAGGTAGTACCAAAAGTTTGAAAGTGTGGTGTAAAAGATTGAGAATTTTCCCTGGAAATGGGGGAAAATATTTTTATAACAACTCTTCAGTCCAGATCTCTCCACAGAAGTGTTCCACAAGACTAAGCAGTAGTTACCTCATAAGGGCTTCTTCCTAGAATTAAAGGCTTAAAAAAAAAAAAAATGCCCCTTGGTTTATGGCACTCATCATCTCTTCAAAAGCAGGCAAGAGGAAAAGTGTTTTTTTAGTGGTTTGTTGTCAAAATGGGCTTTCTTCTCGTAGCTGTTTGCCTAGCGCCGTCCTCACTTTCAACAGCTGTCTTGTGATGTTAAAAAGTCTAAGGTTGATCATAGTATGTGCCTTTTCTCTGGGAGGTTTATCTTCCTGCAGATTTACTTCTTTAAAATGAATTTGGAATTACTCTTATTTGTCATGGGGCACAATGTCTGACTTTTGCTTCCAACTTATAGATGTCACAGATGACTTAGTGTCTGGTTTCTGGGTGATAGGAACTATTTACAGTCCTTCAGTTTTCAAAAGATTATCTATCATCACAAGACTCAGGGGCTTACACACCAAGTCAGACAAGACATAAATTTCCAAGGCCACAGTGCTAGAGCGGTTACATCATCTTTTCTGATGGGGCTTGCATCAGACTACTCCACGTTTGTTCATTCAGCCTGCTGTACTTCTCATGCTCCTATTCCTTATTAGGGTTAGAATGGGACTTGAGCGAGCCCTTAAGTTTATTAGCCCAAATAAATGGGTATCTATCCTCTCTTTTGATATATTAAAAGAGAGAAAGGTTACAACTTTCAGTATATTCCAGTCTCATGTCAGGACATGAGTTTGGTTATCTAATCTTAAAGCAGTTTATGAAGGATTTATCACTTTCTTGTCTTGTGGTTGATAATTTTCATGGCCAAGTCTCTCTCTCTCTCTCTCTCTCTTTTTGGAGGTACGGGGATTGAACCTAGGACCTGGTTGGTGCATGGGAAGCTCAACCACTTGAGCTACATCCGCTCCCCATGACTGTGATTTTTATATTTCAGGTTTTATAAGAAATTGTGTTTTATGGTGCTTTGTCAAAACAAAAATGCTCCTTAAAAAACAAAACCAACAGTAATCAAGCGTTCCTTCACCCATTTTGACAAGCATTGTATCAAGGAAATCTATTTTAACGGCTCTCGGTTGTGCAAAGGTTAAAGGTTTTAAGTGCAAGTTTAATTTGTATGAGAGAAAAGTTCTGACTATATGATACCTAGGTACAGGGACCCAGAACCGAGGATGTACTAACATTTCCCATCTTTATAGTAATTTACAGTTTTACATACCAATTTAAAATATATGATTTCATCTGACCCTCACAACCACCCCATTATGGAGGAAGGATGGGTTTTAACATCCATAGTTTTAAGAATAATAACAGTATTTTAAGTGACTTTACCAAGATCATCTATCCTCTAAGTGGCTACAACGTGGGTTCTACAAATTCTAATTCATTTTTTCCCCTAAACCTTAAATTTAGCTCTCAAGTCAAAGGCTTCATTGATCTGGGAACTGTCCCCAAAACAAACACTCACAGCTTGAAGGATGTGGGCAATGGAAAGGAATGTGTGGTGTAACCCAGAGAGGACAAGCGCTCAGGCCTCAGCTTCCTCATCCATAAAATGGGATATCACTTGACATATCTATCAGTTAGTATTATTTGTAGGATCAAAGGAAATTATATGTGAAAACATTATTAAAAAGTATAAAATAAAAATGTTAAGTCATTGAAAAGGCATGGTTGTCATGAGACGATGACTCTATAGAGTTCTTATCATCACAAAGGCTGTGTGTAGGTCAGCATGGACTGTATGCAAGGCAAACAAACAAACATACAAAACACCTGACTGGTGTCCACAGTGGGCTGGAGACAGTGGCAAACCACGTGCTTTTACTGGGGCAGGGGGCAGTTGATGATAAACTTGCAGTTTGCTCAGGTACTAGGGAGATAATGAACCTCAGCCCTTTTCTCACTCAACTATTACAAGATGCTTAGGAGGAATACAGGGTATTTGGATAAAGGAGCAGTAAACTGAAAGTGCTACATACTGAATATTAAAATAAATACAATATTCAAAGATGCAGGGGAATATGGTCCAAATTCTGAAAGGATGGAGCTGAGGAATCTGCTGGCCTGGCTACTGCTTTCATCAGCCTCGGGGTTGGGCAGCTCTCTGACATTGTGAGCTGAATCTTCCTTTAGTTACCTTCAAAGAGTGCGGAGGTGGGAGGCTGGCTGGGGGTGGGCAGAGGCACAGATGGGAGGTTATGGAGCCTGCTGTCTGGTGCCTGGGGGCTGGGGATAGAAATGGAGGGTAATGGGGCTGCCAAAAGACTACCACCCTCAGGTTTTATTTCATTCATTCACCCAGTCCACAAATATTTACTGAATGCTGACTCTGTGCCATGCAGTGTTCTTGGCACTGGGGATTCATAGTGGTGAATGAGACAGACAAGGACCAAATAAAACCAGACAATGTCAGAAAGTGGAAAGTAGTGTGAAGACAAAAGCCAGGGGGTGTGATTGAGAGTACCTGTGGGGCCACGTTAGGGCTCTTCAAGGCGGCAACTAAGCCGAGACCCAAACGACGAACGGCAAGAAGGAACAGAGCAGAAGGAAAAGCTTTCCAGGCAAAGTGCCAGCAAGTGCCAAGGCCTTGAGATGGGAATGAGCTTAGCCTGTTGGAGGGGAGCCAAGACTGCGGGGCAGAGTGCTATGAGCTGAGGCTGGAGGGGCAGCCAAAAATCTGATCACTGAGGGTCCCATAGCTCACAGTAGGACGTCTGGATTTTACTCTTAGTGATATGGGAATTCACTGGAGCGCAAAGGAGTGACTCGTCTGAACTGTGTTTTCAACAGATGAGTCTGGTCTGATGGGTCAAAAAGCAACTAAGACACTCCTGTAATTCTCTATTTTAATATTCCATTTTAATAGACTTTATATCGAAACCCAAGGGTAGTCATGGCTTAATTAAAGTGTATACCAGTAGCACTTTAGCAGGATTCCGCCAAAATGTGAGAAGAATGGTAGATCGGAGGCAGGGAAGATGACAGCAAGGCAGGCAGGGTGGCAGTCAGCTGGCTACAGTGCCCCCCAGATCATCTTCACAACCCTTATGGGGATCCTGGAGATGCTATCCTGAGCCACCTGGAATATGTGCCTGTCCCCTCGCTACTGCTCCAGAGGGCTCCTGTGACACCTGCAGAGGCCAGGTGCTTGCCTGAGGTTCTTCATCCTGCTCCCTGTGCAGAGGCCCCCTGCCAGCCCCCACCACCCATGGGCTATCTGGGCAACAGCAAGGTGAGACCCTGGAGGGGTGTCAAAGGGAGAATGCCTCAATAATGTCCTCCCCTTGTCTGAGCCCATGATTGCCACGAGTGGGCAAAAGAGGCCAGTGGGCCTCAGCTTGAGTTTATGGCCCACTTTCCAGCTTTCTGTGCGAAACTAGCTTGTTTAGGTACTGCCTGGCATACCCGAAGGTGCAACAGAGAAAAGCTTTCTATTTCATCCCTTCCACCACCCTATACTGAAGCATTCCTAAAGTGATTCTAGATATTTCTGAGCTACATCCAAGTACAGCAAGCTATTAAATTACACAATACTGCCACTGGGAATTGGTTATCTTTTATTTCTGAGTGGCTGAATAGGATGTCACTTTTAGATTTGTTAACCCCGTGTATTCATAAGGTCATTTTCAGGTTTTTATGTAAGGAATAATACAAGCATGAGGAGGCTGTCTGTTTATAGCTACATGGTACTTCACTTTCCCCACAGGGGGCTTATGTCTGCCCCTAAAATAATGCTGCCACCACCAGGCCCTGAAGCAGGGAGGCTGGTGGGGTCAGACCAGGCACACCAGAGGAGCAGCCCTGCAGAGGACAGCACAGCTACCTGGTCAAGGCAAGTTTTTGCTTTCTCCTTAGAAGGGTCAATCAATTGCCTAAAGAAATGAAAACTGTCTTAGCATCTTGGCTGTAGTCTTAATAAGTAGAGGAAATGGATATCTCAATCACTTTCAATCTTGAGACCATCAGTCAAAAACCTTTAACATTTTGAGAGAGAGAAGAAAAACCAAGCAGATCATATGAGTTTCAGGTCAAGAATCGGCAGGGGTAAGAATGGGAAAAAAAGGCAAAAGTAGCAGAAGCAGAATGACCACCAGCTGCTTCTAAGGAGTTGGGTCCATCTATTTGCTTTTTCAAAGGGGCTGAGAGAGATGAGACGGGGTGGCTTCTGTCCCGAGGAGAGTAGCAGGGAGGGAAATCTTTGACATTCATGAACTCCAAATAGAGAACATCCAATTACTGTTTCAAAAACTTCCCTCAATCCAAACACACTAACCATTTCTTAGTTTTCCAATTGCTTGCTTAAAATCAGGATATGATAGCCCAAAAGGGATATTCAAAGTCCAAGGCACTTCCCTGCTGAAGAGACAGGGCCAGGAGGTCTTCAGGTCTTGGTAGAGCCAGGACAGAGAGACCAGGTCTCCTGACTTGCACTTCTTTTTTTCTAATTAATTAATTTTTAATTGTGATAAAATATGCATAATATAAAGATCATTTTAAGTGGACACTCCATTGACATTAAGTGCTTTGACAGTACTGTGTAATTTTCATCACATTATCTATTTCTAGCCTATTTTCATCATCCTAAACAAAAAATCATAGCGATTTAAGCAATGCCTCCCTATTCACCCCTCCCAGCACCCCTGATACCCACTTATTCTGCTGTCTCTATGAATTTGCTTATTCTAAGTATTTCATATGAGAGAAATCTTACATTACTCTTTTTGTTTCTGGCTTATTTCACTCAACATGATGTCTTCAAGGCTCATCCATGTTGTACCAGCACTTCTTTTTACTGCTGAATAATAATCCATTGTATGGATATACACGTTTTGTTTATCTATCCATCTCTTGTTGGACACTTGGATTGCTTCCACCTTTCGGCAATTGTGAATAATTCTGCTGTGAACATTGGTGTACAAATATCTGTTCGAGTCCCCACTTTCAGTTCTTTGGGGGCATATACCTAGCAGTAGGATTGCTGGGTCATATGATAGTTTTATACTTACCTTTCTGAGTAACTGCCAAATTGTTTTCCACAGTGGCTGCACCATTTTACATTGCCACCAGCAATGAATGAGTGTTCCTCTTTCTCCACCTCCTCTCCAACACTTGTAATTTTCCATTTTTTAAAATAGCAGCCATTCTAATGGGTGTGTGTGGCAGTTTGATATAGTTATGAATTCCAAAAATAGATATTGGATTATGCTTGTAAACTGGTCTGTTCATCTGGGCATGATTAAGTTATGATTAGGGCTTCGACTGGGCCCCGCCCCTTGGTGGGTGGGGTCTCAAAGATAAAAGACATGGCAAAGGACTGAGTTGGAGTTTTGAGTTGGAGTTCTGATGCTGGAGCCCAGGGAAGTAAGCACACAGAGGAGCTTGGTCATGAGGAAGGAGAGAAGGCCCCAGGAAAGAGACGAGCCGTTTGCCTGACAGTTCCCAGCTGGCCTTGTGGAGCGAGGCAAAGCCTAGAAAGCCTCATAGTCTACAGCTGACCTTGTGGAGGAACCAGAGGAGCTGAGCCCAGAGACAAATGGAGCCCCGGGAAGAGAGGAATCCAAAAAGCCTGAACCCTGGCAAACGTCAGCAGCTGTCTTGCTCCAACACGTGGCCATAGACTTTGGTGAGGAAAGTAAATTACCAGTAGCACTTTACAGTTAAAGTAAGCTTCTACCCCAAATAAATACCCTTTATTAAAACCAACCGATTTCTGGTATTTTGCATCAGCACCCCTTTGTCTGACTAATACAGTGTGAAATGGCATATCATTGTGGGTTTGATTTGCATTTTTTTGATGGCTAATGATGTTGAGCATCTTTTCATGTGTTTTCTGGCCATTTGTTTACCTTCTTTGAAGAAATGTCTAGTCAAATCTTTTGCCCTCCCCACCTTTTTATTTTTTGACATAGGGGCTGGGGATTGAACTCAGGACCTTGTAGATGGGAAGCCGGCACTCAACCACTGAGCCACATCGGCTTCCCTGAGTTAGTTTTATCATTTGTTTTGCTTGTTGTTTGTTTTTTTGTTTTTTCAGGAGGCACCAGAACTGAACCTGGGACCTACCACGTGGGAGGCGGGCGCTCAACTGCTTGAGCCACATCCACTCCCTTGCCCATTTTTAAATTAGGTTGATTGTTTTTTTGTTATTAAGTTAAAGGATTTCTTTTTATTTTTTGTTTCCCCTCTCAGTCTCTCTATGTTTTCCCTGCTGTACATAGAGGTTATTTCTGGCTATCCCTGCTGACTTGCATTTCCCAATAACTTTTATTATGGATTTTTATATTATAAAATAAAAGTACATTATAGAAAAATAGGGACTATGTGGGAAGGAAGTCAACCAAAATCCCATCATCATGATATAATAACCATTAGCATTTTGTTACCTTTTCCAGATGCTTATGGGATTTTCCCCCCACATGGTTATAATCAAATTGGACTAATGTTCTTTCCAATACACAGGCCCCTCCATTACCATTAACACAATCAGGGAAGTAAAGGGAACGCTGGTATGTGGAATACATTTGGTATAACATGTACTAATTTTATTATCTTTGCTAAGGGCTGGTGCCCTCGAAAACAAGTTTGCCACTCATATCAAGACATAGTAGGAAAAATATACAACAGAACCTATGGTTAGCATTTGAAATTCAGACCCCCTTCACAGAGTGTTTAAAATGGAACTCTCAAGAGGCCCTGAGATGTAAAGGTCAGCCTGCTTAGCCCCGATCAGTTCTAATTACCTACCTGGTACATCAGGTACTTGAAGAGGAATGAAAGGATCAGACACGCTTAGAAGTGGCAGGCTAGAATCCACAGTCTGCCCACCCTTTCTTTTGTCAGCTGGAGTTGGTTAAAGGGGAAGGAAGAGTCAAAGGGAGGGGAAAAGAGAAAGCAGAAAACATCACGTAAATCTAGATGAATTTACCATCTATTTACTAGCAGCTCAAATCATACAGTAAGTCTAAACTTAGAGGCAGAATAAAGGAGGATGAGTGGATCTATTCCAGCATTATGCCACCTATGAGTATCTATACCTAGGAGTATATATGAGGAATATACCTATCATCTGACCCTTGAACATACTAAGAGATACAACAAGACCAGGATATTAATACAAATTTGAAATTTCCCTAGTTCTTTAGATGATGTTGCATCCCACAGTGATCTCTAAAAATTCTCATAGCACTTACTGTCTGTACCACACACTCTGGCATGTAAACACTGTCCATTGGTAATTTAGCACACGTGTACAGGTGCTCTAGGTATTACCTATACACCTACTACCTCCTTGAGGTCTTTAGGGACCAAGTCCTATTATATCATCATTGTATCTAAATTAGTGCCAGGTAGACACACAGGAAGAGACAGAAATAGACGTCTTGCCTATTGCAAGGTTAGACAAGTCCCAATCTCTACTTGCATTCATTCAATATTTAGCAAACTTACAGATTTATGGAAATCTATACACCCTATGGAATATCACAACCCAATGGCTTAGAATCTTCTAGTATGATTTTCTTATATTCCAGAAAAGAAAAGGAAGCCCAGAAAGTCAGAGATGGGCCAGAGCAGAGCTAGGATCACATCCCAAGTCTCTTAGTTTCCAACTTATCAACCTTTACATTGCATTTTTTTTTTTTTTTTTTTAAACCGGGAGGTACCGGGGATCGAATCCAGGTCCCTCCATATGGGAGACGGATGCCCAACCGTTTGAGCCACATCCCGTCCCCCTACATTGCATTTTAATATTACATTTGTTCATGAATTAAAATCTCATTTTGCTTTCTATAAAGTGGTTTTTGAAACAAATTATTTTTAAATGATTATAGAATCACAGAAGTTGCTGTACATAG